>JAPYYV010009117.1:0-12448 GCA_030522625.1 Copidosoma aretas | reverse complement strand
AACTGGATTTTTTTTATCAATAGATATAGCTCTCTTCTATAGTTTAGTATTATTTTTCCTTAAAAATTTTGATTTTTCAATTTTCGAAATTTCGTTCCCTGAACGTTCCGAACTTCAGCGTCATAAAATACGCCTGTTTTAAGTCAATTTTTGACAATTACCTCCCGATTCTTTGTCGATCTAATATTGAGTCCATACTTGGTAATGGATACGCCTCACGCTTTGTCATCTTGTTTGGATCGTGAAAGTCTATGCAGAATCGGTAGGTCCCATCGGACTTACGGTGACCATCGCTAAAATCTGGTCGACGAGGCCGTTGTCACCCCGGGTGATCCCGCGGCCCCTCCCGCGAATGGGGGGCCCCGGGTTGCCCCCCCCCCCCCCCCTGCAATCAAGGCCACGTGTATGATTTCACCCTACAGTACGGTGTCGACAACCCCCCCCCCGTTCACATCCCGCATCGCAAATTTACTCAAGTTGTCAACAACGCCTTATACACCTGGCCACCTAAGGTAACCCGAATACAGTTCCTGTTGTGCTCGCTTGCCCTAGCTATATTTGCCTCGCATATCCCTACATGCAGACCCACTGCGTTGCTAAGACTTGGGTCGCCCCTCCCCTGGTCGATATTAGATTTTTGGTCCCGGTTGCCGGATACATGAGATCGTGGAAGAGCACGTTTGGGTCCATCTTATTATATCGCTCTAGCCTCTTATTTACGCTGACCATGAGCATCTTCTCCACGGTCTGGAGCGGATTCAGTGGGTAGCTATCTACTGATTTCGTCGCGCACGCATACGACCGAGAGTCCGACGGCTTCGGCCAATTCATCGGGCTCAGTTCTAACTCGATAGTACTAACAGCTGTCGGCAGGTTGATTTTCGCAGGCTCCACGCTGATTGCTTTCACTAGGGCCTTTCACTAAAGCCACTTGCTTTCCGCAGAACTCAACCAATTCGGCCCTTTCTCCGATTTTTCTTCGCGCTCGACCGTTTCGCTTTTCATGATTCGCTCATTTTTGTCGTCCATCGCGCTCACACACTCAACTTCCGCTTTGTCAACCACACCCTTAAATATGCTCATACTGTATCGTTTCACGCTCTCCGATTCGATTCTGACTCACAGTCTGAAAAGTCGCTGTCTAATTTCACAGTCTTAATTCGCTCACAACATTTATTTCTCTCGCCGGTCGTCTCGATCACCAGTAGTTATTCGCTATAATTTTTTTTTAATTTAACTGATCTGGCTCCGTGTAAATTTCTCTTCGCGTGATCGGTTTAAATCTACTCTCGCATTTGATTCCTCGACCAATTTCTCTCGATACCGCTTATTTTTACCGATTTCTCTTATCGCAGGGGTCCAGCAATCAAGCTCTTTACAAGCTCCCCAGTCGGTAGTTTCCCAAACTCTCGCGTAATTTATCGCACACTGTACATGTTTTAAAAGCGAAACCGTGTAGATCGCAAACTTAGCAGTAAATACTCGTCCTAAGCCTCGTACCTCAGACAGCGCCCTCGGCGCTAGGCGGTTCATTGGGACAGCCGCGCAATATGTATCCTTTCTGCCTACACACATAGCACACGCTTTCAGGGCACTGAGCCGATCGGTGCCTACCACCACTGCCGTTGAAACATGCACCAGTGAACGTTTCGGGCGCGAACTTCTGGTCACCAAATCTTTATGTCGACCTGGCGGGAATGACTGCGGCCCCCCGGGTAGCAACGGTGCCGGTAGATGCGATGGCTACGGGTTTGATACGCCAGTCGGCCTTGACCCCCATCCATTGGGTGGCAGCGCCAACTTAGTCCCATCTTACAGAGGTGGCTGGGTGTACTGTGGCGTGCTTGTCTGTATTAGCTGCACCGCGGTTACGTAGGACGGGTAAGTGTTTAAAGGCACTATCGCGGGGCTCGTCGCGTGCAGGGTCGTAGGTGAACCGGTGCGGACGAGGTAGCCAGCTTCATCGCCTCCGTATTATTAATCTCGAACACTTTACTTTGGCCTCTATTTTAATTCGCGTTCTTTTCTTGTGATTGCACAACTGCTGCTGTGACCGGCTCGGGGCTTTCCTCCGTTATCTCCCTGACTTTCGCTTTTGGCGCAGAACTAATGAGACGCCAGGTACTTGCATTTTCTCCGGCGGCGGGGAAGTTACGTACTTGCTGTCCAAGTCCTTTTGCCTCTCCCACCGTGCGCGTCGGCCTTGGCCTGCATTGAAAAAAAAACTGCTCAATTGACCTTGCACCAATGTTAAAACCGCAGTGCCGCCACATGCAGTGTCTGTACGGCTGAAACGGCATGCCGACCCATGCAGTTTTGGCAGGGTAGAGTCATGCCTAAGTTAGATGAAATAAAATCTTTATCTTGCCTAAGTTTGATATCATTTCCGCCAAACATTATTTTGGAAATTATGATAGATGTCAACTCTGCCTCTGACGCCCCCCCTGGCCAAAACTGCATGGATCGGCATACTGTTTCAGCTGTACAGACATGTGGCGGCACTGCTGTTTTAGCATTGGTGCGCGATCAATTCTGCAGTTTTTTTTGTAGTGTGAGTAAGTCGTCGCAAGTCGTCGAGCAGATCTTTGCGGTCCTATTCTTCTATGAACTGTCGTTTAAACGCGCGCTTAAAATCTCGCCACGATTGATAAAACAAAACGTAAATTCATAATAGTAGAATTATCAGTGTCCTCCGAATTTTTAATTTAGTAAGAATAATTACCAGCGATCTCTTAGGAACGAGTTTAATTTTGAATCAATAGTCGTTCTTAGACAATCAAACAGAGCGGTGATGTAATTGTTACACCCAATCCATTTGTACAGTGACATTGTGGTTGAGTGTAACAATTACACCACCACTTTGTTCGATGATCTAAAAACGATTATTGATTGATGATTCAAACGCGTCCCCAAGAGATTAGAGAAATTCACTCGCGATCTCGCTAAGACGGCACCATACTCTATTTCCGACGCGCACTTCTGAACGCGAGGCACAAAGTTACAAAAAAAGAAAAGAACACACTAATGATAGAAAAGAATATAACATATGCAGCGATATATATTTAAAAAAATATCAATATATATTATAAGACAACGCACGCAAGGAAGTTGTTCTCTACCTAAAGAAAAAGGAACATGCATAAAAATGGCTGACCTTGCTAGTACAGGGACGCTTGCAATTCATAATGGCAGAAGCGTAGTCGCAGAGACATTGTGCCGCTTCAATTCTCGGAATTAAGCTCAGTGCACTGAAATTGTTGGTGTACCTAGCCCCTCTCCCCGCCCTCGACTAGCTGGGTTCCAACAGGCAGTTCTGGTGTGGTGGTCACAGCTGGCGCGCTCGGACACGCAGAACTAGCGCTATATATATTCCCGGAAAAAGATGATCTTCGCGCACCCGACAAAAATGCACGCACACTATCATCGCCATGCGATTGTATTGAGGTGTTCTGCGATAACACTTCCGACTAAAGGATACCATTTGTAACGTTGCGTTTTCGGCCTCTAGGGTGGTGTGAGGAGAACCACGCAAAAGTTGCCCCGAGACAAATTACCACCTGCTTACATAATGAAAATTCTACACGCTTGAACGATTGCTCCACAAAAAAAAGAACAGTACTCGACATCTCGACTTCTCTCGCCAGAACTTTGCTCTGCTTTTCCCGGCTGTCCCTTTGTCTTTGATTTCTGCACCTAAGTGGGGTTTTGCTGCAATCAAACTGTCAGGACGTAGACAGCTCTCGTAAGAAAATACATATAATAATGGAAAAAATAAAATGCAGGATTACTCCCTCAAAAAGAAATTACCCTTTTATTTTATCTTTAACATTTATTTACACAAGATAAGGCCCTAGGCTATAGCCTGGAGCCGACGCTACCTGTCGCTACGCATTGCGGTTTGCACAAACACATATCCATACACACCCCCGCAGCCGCGTCGTCATGTGTGTTAAATGTAAGAGCTCGACGAATGCAATAACGTAAGGTAGATAGCGCTTGTAAAAATTGAATGTGGCGGCCGAATCATAATGGCGGATCAGTCTTTGCTTCCATACTATGTAGGGATGGGTATGGAATCATAGGTTTTGAGAGAAGAAATGTAACGAGCAACTGAACATCGATCGCAATCTAAAATGGCGTTAAGCACACAGGATGGCGTGATTACTTTCTCAATATTAAATATTTTAAGTACGCAAAAAAAAATAGTTATAATATAGTCTGATTTATGATACCCAAACATCCGAGTAAATCAATGCAATACCATCGTTTTCTTTGATTCTTTTTCTTTTGATTGTAAATAAATCTCTCATTGTTCGCAACACAGTATAGTAGCAAGAGCACATCCGCCATTTTGATTTAGCCATCGTATTGAATATTGGAAAGTGCCGTCTTCCTTGCCTTATTACATTCGTAGAGCTCTTACATTTGACACCCACACACCCACGACGACGGCAATACGATATAGTTTGTATTCCGCCATCATGTGCGCTGAACGCCATTTTGGGTTGCGAACGGTGTATAGCAGCTCGTTACATTTCTTTTCTCCAAACCTCTAATTCCATACTTGTCCCCATATAGTGTATAAAAACAAAGACTGATCCGCCATATTGATTCGGCCATCATATTAAATCTTGTGTTTGCCTAAGGGCTCGGTCCAATGGTATACGGACTCCGCATGCGAAACCCATTTGAGCCCATATGAGAGTTAGAAAGAGAGATGTACCTATTAGGACTTATCTCTCACTCTTATAGGCTCAAATAGGTTCCGTATACGGAGTCCGTACACCATCTGACCACACCCTTAATAAAGTATTTACGCGTGCGAATTAAGTATTAAAAACCCAATGTTTTTCCGAAACCAAATGGTTATCATATACCACATGGTTGGACTATATGGATCGACCACATGGTTTGACCACATGGTAAAACCTTATAGTTATATACAACCAAGCAAGCATTATGTTGCTCGTTTCGGGAGGTCGGGTATTAAATTTCGGCCAGCATTACGGTCTTTTTCCGTTGATCCTTCAGCGCCCAGGCGTATCATAAGAAGCAAACTTACAAATACCTAGTTATGCTCCAAAAGACAAAGTTTATAGTTCAGATCACCAGAATAAATTAATTTTTTGTAATAGTGGAATATACAATGGAGAATAATGTATTTCAATTCAGGTACAAATGATGCAATACTGACACGACGCGACGTAGATACTGTCCATCCAGGACACTAGATACCTTAGAGACCATTTCTGCCGTGAAGTTCTTGTTCAACGAGCCTGAAAACCCCCTGGTAACGACTTTCGACTAATCATGTTACGAATTCCCGTAAAACTTCTAGAGACGTTAAAAAGCACTGTCTACCCTGGGTACCAGATACATAAAAGTCCGTTCCCGTTGTAAAATTCTTGTTCTGTGACCCTAAAAACCCCCGAATAACGACTTTTGACTAACTATGTTACAAATTCCCGTGGAACTCCAGAAAACGTTGTAGATACTGCCCACCCTGGGCATCAGTTACCTTAGAGATCGTTGCTGTTGTGAAATTGATGTATAACGACCTTAAAAATCCCCGAGTTACGAGTTTCGACTAAATATGGTACTGATTCTAATGAAACTTCGGGAGACGCCTTAGGTACTGTCTACCCCGGGCACCAGGTACTTCGGAGATCATTACCGTCGTATAATTCGTATTCAGTGGCCCCAAAAACTGACAAATAGCAATACTTGATCCATTGTAATCAATATTAACCTAGCTGTTACTTTTTTATGTATTGTCTCTTCGAGATGTATTTATAAAATGCATGTTTTTGGTGCAAAAATGCATTTTTGCAAAATGTATTGATAAGTTTAGTTCACAACGTATCTAGACGCTCTCAAAAATCGAATGCACAAAACTGCATGAAAATGCATTCTACTGCTCAAATAATTGACATTTCATCGCTTTATTTCCTAGACTACATTATATTTTCACAATCATACTTTTACTTGATAAGTGGAATGATATTTTTCCAGAAGTCAAACAGTGTATTTTAAATTTTATTTATCTTTGATAGAGTTTTATGTCCGATTCATTCAAAGAATACTTACCAGTATAATTTAATGTAAACATCTCATTCAGTAATATTACTACTTTGAGATTTTCTGTGCATGGAGTTAATATTGATGGACATTGCAATTTACAACTCTTAGTGAGAGATTCATTCAAAAAAATCTTGTAAACCACTCTTTGAAACAAATCGTACGATTTTTACCATTCAATTTTTAATCATCTTGGTTTACCGATTCACGTATAATTTTAATAAGTGCCACTAACCAACGTGCCAGTTTGTTGTTGATATTTAGTTGTAGAAAAATATGTAACTTTTCTTAAAATGTAAAGAGAGATAGGAAGAGAAGCGGTGAGCAGTCCACTTCCCCTCTCTCTGGTGAGGAAGGTCTGGAAGGAGCACCCCGAGAGCTCGAGCTCCCAAGGGATGACGCTCTCGAGCCGGAGTGGCAGATACAAAATTTAAAGGTGGGCCTCAGGAAATTCGCTTCCTGATTAAGTGCCCGTTATCTCTCGCCACTTTCTGGGTCCTTTCTTTTGGCGCCTCCACCGCCGCTGTGGGAAATTCCGGGAAAGGGAGGATTTTGGCTATAAAAGGTCCCATCCACCTTTCAGCGACTTAGTCGCTCATCAGCGCTCACTCTGGGTCTACCTCTGCCGGAGTACTACAGTGCCTCTCTGGGTCAATCGCTGCCAAAGCCGTCAGAGCACTACCTCTGGGTCAATCGCTGCCAGAGCGATATCAAACACTACCTCTGGGTCAATCGCTACCAGAGCGCCATCAAGCACTACCTCCGAGCCCACCGCTGCCAGAGCGCCACCGAGTACTACCTTCGAATCTATTGCTGCCAGCCCGGATAAGCACTACCTCTGGGCCAACCACTGCCGGAACGGCATTAAGTACCATCTCCAGGTCCAACACCGTCAGAGCAGCCAAGCAGTTCTCTGGAAAAACACTGCCTGAGATACGACCGAGCCATCCGATAATAACCTCTTTCTCTTTCCGCAGTACCCATGTGTACCCCCTATGAGTGGCTAATAAAAGTAAGTAATCTCAAACTTGCCAAGTCCGTTTTCTTCGCATCAGTCATAGCCAGACCCTTGCACTTCCTCGTTCCTACATTGCACGTCCTTGCAGATTTGATTATTGCCACGCTAAAACGGGCCGGGAGTCGGAGGATACATGCGCTTACGGGCCTCATATCCAAAAGGATCTCATGCCCCCGCGAAAAGTACTGTCAGGGGCCTCATATCCGAAAGGATCTCATACCCTCGCGAACAGAATTGCCACGATGTGCGTGCCTGCATTTCGACGACTGCCGCCTACGCGTTTGACCACAACTATAAGTACATAATAGTACCCGGGCTATTGAGCGCAAGCTTACGCCCGTAATGTATGTCACTCACCCGACATAATACCTTGTTTTACTCGTTCTTCCTAGCTTTTTAGTTTTAACTTCTAGCCCATTTCACGTTAGCTTCTTGTTCTCCTCTGTCCTTAAAAGACATTTCGTGTTCTATGCATACACTTTTTAACATTTCTCATAACATTTATTTTCTCTATCATACTACCCAGCTCATAAAAAAATGACTGTACTACTTGCAATCATATTCAGGACATTATGAACATTCTCTCCAGTAACTTTTTTGAGGTGTCTTATCACCCCTGTATAGAATATATTTTAAATGTTTCATTATAAATGTTTATAAAAAGTGATGAGAATTGTCCCTTAACCTTACAATAATATAGCTACTGCTTAATATCATGAAATTCTTTCATAAAATTTTGTTGTTAAATTTTTTATACACTGAAGCTTTAAAAAAAATTTAATAAATTAGTTCAATCTTTTTCAATTTAAATCTGATTTTTAATGTTTTATGCTCATTCTCTTCCTTCAACAAATTCATTGGGAGTCATCACGGATAAAATTGCAAAAACTTGGATAGGTTCCCCAAAAAATTCAGTAGTTTATATAGAAGTACGAAAAATGAGTGAACCTGTGAGTGAATCTGGGAAACCTGTCCAAGCTTTTGCAATTTTTTCTCTGATGGCTCTCAATGGATTCGTTTAGGGAAAAGAATACACCCAAAAAATTGAAAATAAGATATGAAAAAAAAAAGATTAAAGTAATTTGTTTAATTTTTTTTCAAGCTTCGATATCTGAACAATTTAACAACAAAATTTTATGAAAAAATCGCATGATATTTAGCACTAGCTATATTTTTGTCAGGTTCCAACATAATATCAATGTAACTTAATTAATACAACATCTTTATAAAACTATTGTAAAAAATTGTGAAAAAAATTATAGCATGATTAGAAAACTATTATATACATTTAGAATCTATTCCTAAATTATTTGACGCCAACATAAACTCAAAAAAATAAAATAATGCGTAATCTCGAAGGGAAAGCAAATATGCCAAAAATAACTATTTGTTAATCTTAGCTACGAAAACGATCACCCACATAATTTTTGTACATTGCAGTTTTCTATATTGCGCTTACGCACTACAACATTTTTTGTATGATTAACACAATCTTTTAAAAACCAATAAATAAATGTATGTATTGCAAATAAACTTAAATATATAGTTATTCATTCCATCAATAATCAAAATAAACGAGAGGTATTGGTAGAGAGAATGAGAGCCTGGCACCTTCATGATTAATTATGCCAACCCTGCATACGAAAAGGACTTCCTTCCAAACGCGTGTCCCGCGACACGTTCATTTTTTTTCATGGTCTTTTTATTCACCATCTATTTTCACCGTTATTTTCAAAAAAAGTTGTTAGGTGTTTTACATTTGCCAGGCATCCCGCGACAGCTTTTTTTTTGTTTCCTGATAAAAATTTTTTTACGTGTTTCGTAGATTGATTGGACTATTAGTTTTTTGGCTTACTGAAAACTCCTGACCAACTACTTGTTTTCTAACTTCATCTAGTCTACCACCTTTTTACCTCCTTTCTAACCTTTACGGCTTCTTTAACACAAAAAAATACTTGACACACCCAGAAATTTCGCTACACACAGCGCACGACGACGCGGACGGTTGGAAATCTCCCATAACTATAATAATGCCGTAATTATGCACCTTAGTACGTGCATTTAGACTTGTCGTCCGTGGCAAGGCGCCCTCCAAGCAAGTATCAATCAATAAAATACTTGTGTTACCTCTATGTTACCATGATCATTCATTTATTACGTTAAAATTTGAATAGAGAATTAAAAGATATGTAATACATTCACTTTCTGTACCTACTTATTGTATTCCAAATATTTTTCTAAAAATAAAATGTACCTGCATGCATGTGGAAGGCTATATACTTCTGAAGGGTATAAACTTATCGGTTTTTGACTCAACAATCCATGTGTTATTTGTTACCGTCACTATAATATTGAATGAAAAATTTGACTTTAAGAAAATATACTGAGGACCAAAAGTCAGTAGCTACTACGCCAAGTTCTTTTTTTATTAAAAATAATTTTGCTATATACTATTATTACATCAAGTATAAGTACAGGAATCAGCTTTGTTTATCCTGATTATTGTATTTCAAGCTTCACTAGTCAGATCGTAATGGATAGAATTTATGTAATCTTCATAAGTATTTGAGTAATTACGTAGGAAATATATTAGTATTTGATGGCCGGATTAGAAAACCCGGCTCAAAGAGAAAATACAAATCAATTAAAAACCTATCGTTCCGACAAAGAAAGCTGTCTTTTAAAAGTTCAAAAATATTAAATACATAAAGCAGTAGTCCCTATTATGATATATTATATTTACAATAAGTTACTGCAGTTAGACTTATAGTTAATATGTACGTTCCATCACATAAGGAGCACAGTAAAAACTAGCTTCGTCTACTACCTAGAATATATAGCAAGTCAATGTCAATATGTCACATATTTGCCAGTTGAGTCTGTCCTAAACGAATGTGACTCGGCATTTATTAACAGCCTTACCGTTTCGTTTTGCTAAAACAAATGAATCCTTTTAACGTAATCTGAATTCAATAAATAATATTTACATGATTTTTTTTTTAGAAAGAACATTATTTACAATTCGTAGGAAATGCTATAATATATACTCGAATAATATTGTACGTACACCTGAATAAAATTGTATGATTACATCTTTAGTTGTGTAGCTAAAGAAATAGTATATATAACACTATAAATTTATTAGTAGTATATTAAACTTACCTAAATTTTGGTTTCAGAAGTCTCAATATTTGGTGTTGAAGGATGTCATCTGCACAACGAATCACGGCAGTCGTATACAGACTCTCGACATTTAACACTCAAAACTTAAGGAATGTATTTTAGATGATTAATTTGAGGAACTAACATATTTTTAGATAACAACTCAGGATTAGGATATTTACCGTAACAGTTATTAAGAAATTACATAATTACACATCATACCTAGCATTGTTTAACTTAGATAAATTTCTTTATTAGTCATCTTAAAGTATAAGAATTTTTAAACAACTTTAAATAAGAGTGGTTATAATGGTAAACGTGTAAAAAGCCGTTTGAAAGGTCTTGTTAAGATTAATAAATATTTTCTTCAAGTATTTTATATTTCTTACCTCAATTTTCTTGTCAAAAAAAAGAAATTTATTCAGAATAGAAAATTTATTCATAAATTAAGCACTTTGATGAAAAAGGTGGTTTAAAATATTTTTCTATATAATTTAACAATGATTTGTAATCAACATATGAAATCTCTTGCCAGACTTTTTTTCCTTGGTGTTTGGATTGTAATAAATACGCCAAATAGTCATTTGTGGGCGCGTCATAAATCTTTACTAGTTCATATTAAATGGTGTCTCATTTACAAAAAGTCTAATTGATTTCCACTTTATACTATACCAAGAAGTAATGGAGTCAACTAAGAATAACTTACGTAGACTTGGGACTTCAGACAATTACACCTCATAGGAACTAAAATTTATAATACATTTAATTCTGAAACTTTTAAATAGTGTTCAAGCCTTATGAATACGGTTTTTTTCTAATAAGAGCACATTAAGGATTATATTTCCGAAATCAAAGACGTCCTTTTTTACAGATAAATTTTTTACATGGTTATTCTTGAGTTAATTACAAAAAAAATTTTAGCTACGTAAGTATACGATATACAGATAAATTGTACTTAGTATATTAGACTTTTTGTAAATAAAATTTTTGTATGCATGTGTACGTATGTGCACATATTATGTACAGCGCATGTTTATGAGAGTGATTAAGAACAATGATGTTACACACATCACATACTTTGACATTAAAAAGTAGGAGTTATTTTTAAACTGTCCGTTAAATTTATTTTTGACTCTGTAAGAAGTTGAATAACAATTCAGGAAAAAAATTTTTTTCGTAAGTTCGGCGCCTCCTCAATAGACCTTTTAAATCACATAACCGTTTTGTTCGATGATAAATACTGTTTTCAACACAAATTATGAAATGCTCTTAAATAATACTAGCAAATAATTTTAAACTTTGAATGATTATAATGATTATTAATGTATTCATCATTAGTATTTAGTGTGACTAAAAATGAAAATAATACATGTATATATATAAAATTATAGAAAATTGAATAAGAGACGCTTGTGTACTATGGATTTAGAAAAAATATCTTGACCTTTTCTACCTTTTTTTTCTTAGTGTGTCTATGTCTGAGTAATACTATCTACTTTTTCCCGTAATATACTTTTTAATTTTGATTGCATACTTGAATTGCTCGTTTTTATAAAATAAACGTATTACTATGTTCTGAATATCCATAATAAAGTTTTGTACATAAATTTATACAAGAGGTTCATAATTCTTTTATTCGTAGAAATTTAATTGCACTCGTCATAAACTGCACACTTTGTGCCATTGATTATCTTGAATATAAAAACGTTTTCTTTCTTAGGATAAATAAAATTAAATAAAGGAGTCCTCGATGGCTTAGTGGTTAGCGTACTAGCTTCCTAGCCTGACAGACTCGAGGCAAAACGGGCTCGATTCTCGTCGAAAAATTTTCGGGAATTTCGATTCTCGGACTTTTTCGGTGGGAAAAGTACCCGTGGCGCCGAAAACACATTCTCCTCGATTCTAGCGGACTAACTGCAATTTCTCCTGATGATGCCTGGACCTGGGGGGCAATTCCTCCTTGGGGCGGTCGTCGACGCACTCTGACGCCGGGTCTGTGGGTTCCCGCTGGCAGTTGGCATAGCCAATTCCCGTCAGGGAAGCCAGAAGCTCATCGTCCTGGTGAATGGGTCACCGGCGAATCTCTTCCGGGGGGGCGCCAACACCTGGGCCAGTTCATCCAGAGAAGTCGCTATCAGCCCTGCAACTATCGGCGCGGCTGGGCTGAAGATCTATGAGTGAAAATTCTCT
>JAPYYV010009116.1:0-18658 GCA_030522625.1 Copidosoma aretas | reverse complement strand
ATAGTCAGTTGAGACTGATAGCAAAAATTTTCAAGTACTGGTAAATAGACAATGACATAATGAAGAATCGTATCAAAGTTATACGCTGACGGCTTTTTTTAACAAAATCAATCTTTGCACATTCTTTCAGCAACGAATTAGCAACAATTTCTGGTTCCCATACACATTCGAAGACATCATTAGTTTTGGAAATATCGTCAGTGGCTACGCTAGCTTAATATCAAGCCAGCAAATCCATTGTTTCTCGAAAACGTCAAGAGCAACAAATCAGCTCTTGGGCAACATATTACCACAAAATTAGCAACTATATCATAGTATTGTTAGTTTTGTAGCCTTATGATGTGGCTATGCTAGCATAATAGACATACGAAATAGCCTACAAGTTAGATTTTTTTTTTTGAGCCAGGGATTTGCCTATCCGCAAGTGTGGTCAGCTGACGTGATAAGGATAATCGATTATGTGGGGATCGGTAGGCTCTGTAAAATTAATTTTTTTTACATAA
The DNA here is from genome assembly GCA_030522625.1 of Copidosoma aretas. Taxonomy (NCBI): domain Eukaryota; kingdom Metazoa; phylum Arthropoda; class Insecta; order Hymenoptera; family Encyrtidae; genus Copidosoma; species Copidosoma aretas. The sequence continues at coordinate 18,155 of JAPYYV010009116.1, read as the reverse complement.
AATTACCTCTACATTATTCAAGGCGTATGTTCTAAAGTATTTAAGCCCTGATTTGTCCAAAAGAAAAGTTTGATGCCATTGTTGCACTCAAATCGGTCGATTCATCTAATCCCTCGAGATCAGTATATTCTGCAATATTAACTCTTTCACCATAAATTTACTACACATTAGCAACAAAATATCTTGCAAGTTAGATTTTTTTTTTAATGTGGGGTTCGGCCCGTACGCACGTGTGATCTGCTAGCTGGGCACTATGCAAGCCGATTATCTCGTATTTTGGAATCGGTAGACTCTACATAATTTATTCTTTAACTACAAATTTACTACAAATTAGCTACAAACTATGCTTCCAGATTGAATTTTTTCTGAGCCCAGGTATAGCTGTAATGTGCAAGTGTTCTGATAGCGTGGTATTACGCTAGTAGATCATCGATTATCTCGAGATCAGTGGGCTCTACAAAATCAATTGTTTCACCACAAATTCACTACAAATTAGCTACAAATTACTGGTAGGTTTAGATGGTGGGGTTGATCACGCGATCTGCTTGCGTGATATACATCCGGTACGTCCGTGTTATTTACAATTTTGCGCCATTAATAGCGACAGAATTGAGTTCAAACGTGATTTTTAAGGTCAGGAATACAATGAGACTCAAAAAACTATTTATATATATTATTGGGATCAAGGTAAGTTGATTCGTGTACGTAAGATGTGATCGGTTATTTGCAAACAAGAATCTTTTTTGTTTGTATGATGCCAGAAGAGTTGACTGTACACATTATTATTAAGGTTAGGATGGAAACTTCTTATAGTAATGTATATTTCGACTCGGTCGTGTCGAGCTGATTCAAACTTACGTGTTCTGCGGAGCGTACGGTTATTTGGCTAGCTACAGTTGAAAGAGGTAACAAGTTTAAGGTTTGGAATGAAAATAAGGAAAGTGAATCTGTGAGGAAGTCGCGAAGTGTAGATGTAAAGTTAGAGGTAAAAAGTAAGAGGTAAAAGGTAAGGTATAAAGTATGGCAAAGTATTGGCTCTGAAAAGTGAGGTTAAGACACCGCTTAAAACAAGGGAGATGTCGCAGATGAAACGTCAATGGAAAGAAAAATAGAAAATATTACAAGGGTCATGAGAAAAAAAGTAAAAAACATTGACAACAATTCTAGAGAAGAATTGAGAGGCTGACAAAACAGCGGAAAACGAAGCAAAAAAAAGAAAAAGAAAAACAAAAGGCGAAAAGGGGAGGTTGAAAAGCAAAACTAGAGGCCTCATGGACAAAAGTGAGGAACTTGCAAGCGACTAACAAAAATGATAAGAGGGAAAAGAAGGAGGAATAATATAATTATCAAAGGTAAGAATTTTAAAGACAAAGATATTAAGCAAGACGTGGAAAAGTTTCTCGAGGATCAGTTGAATATTATGGTATGTGCTGTGAATGCTTTTGCTGAAGAAAGTATACACATGTTTCATACCACTTGTAAAATTTACAAGAGAGGACAAAAATAAAGTGATTTATAAAAAGAAGTACTCGGATGAATATTTTTATAGAAAACGGCATGACATAAAAAGAGATAATAATAAAAAAAAACAATTGAATTGTACAGTTAAGATAATTTTCAAGGAATAAAAAATATGAAGGTTTGATACAAAAGTGTACATTTCATTCGCGTGTACTATAAGTGGAACTAGGTGAAACAACAATCCGGGCAAAGCATCAAAGAAAAATGAAAGCGGCGGTGATGGATAAAAACAAGCAAGGTTGAGGGTTGGAATATCTTGACTCTGCTGCAATGAAGAGTGGTTTGGATGGTATGGAAGGCCAACGAGGTAAACAAACAAGATGTTACCTAATGAGCGCGGTGCATGTATAGCATGCGGAATTTTTCGTTTATTTATTGCGTGGACAAGTCAATGCAATCTTATGGATTTTTAATGAAGCATTAATGCTTTGAACAAGCATGAAAGTTTTTCTTATGATTGAGATGCAGTTGCGCACATAAAGTTCAACGAGAATATAGTAAACATTTTCTTTTTTGCATAGCGATGTAGCGATGTAGCGATGTAGCATAATTTAAGCGAAGTATTTTAATTAGTTTGGACAAATTATAGAGACTCTAAGAGTGGTTTCTGTATAAGACATGGCTGTAAGAAAAATTTCAACGTTAACTGAGATATGTGGAATTTGGTGTAAGGGTTCGTTTTAATTAATATGTATTTCATGTATAGAAAGTCCTATGTCCTAGCCAAACATGCTAACAGGTAATAAATATATAAAATAGTAGTTTTTGTCACAAATGAACATCTCTCCAGGGCGGTCCCTGGTCCTAAGGGCACTCGCGACGCAACGCCCGAGGGACCGTTGAGACCCCCTTGGTCGGATGCACATGAGTGGCGAACGCTATTTTTCCTACTAAGGACACGACAGCTGTTTAAAAACGCCGAAGTAGAAGAAAATTTTTTTGGTGCATTAAACATCTAATTTAATGACAGCAGCATGTAAAAACTTATATACTGCAGCGGGGCATACTGCATTTTATTTTCGACTATCTTAAAATAAGTCAAATATTCAAAATTTGTTGTATTTCGCGGTCAGTTACTAAAATTTCGCGTTATTATTTGTCCGCGCGATAGCCAGCAAAGGGGGAGGCTGCAATTACAAATATACAAACATAAAAATTACACGTATGTAATTGTTTTCTATTATTATTTAAAGAAAATTGCGTTTCCAAGCGACATCAGCTACCATGATAGCTAAAAAAAATCACTCATGGAGAAACGCCCATTAAAATTCATAAGTAAATAGAAAATCCTAAATTAGAAGCCGACAAATACATATATATATATATATATATATATATATATATGTATTGGGGTTGTCGTTAACATTGTTTTTTATTTGTTTACCCGGTATAGGTAAAAATCAGTTATAGGCATCTAAAAACTCGAGCAAAAACCGTGAACAGGATGATCGGATACTATTTTTCTGTGCTTTAGAGCTCACAGAGTTTTTTATAGAATTAACATATGTTAAAATACGTAAAAAAATTTATTTTGTGTGAAAACACTTGAAATTTATGTAATTTTTTTTTTAAACATACAATTTCCGTGTATTTTTGTGTGCTTAATTCAACGGTATCATCAGTGATTACCAAAAATAAGAAGAAAAAAAGTTGTGAGCAAAAATAGACATATGAACTAGGAAAACAAGAAAAACAGACGAGCAAATGTATCCCTGTTATTGTAATAATACTTTAGAATACTTTAAATAATCAAAATTGTATTCAATTATAACATAGCAGGAAATCCTTTGATTTAAGATGGTTCTTATATTTTATAAATAATGGTTTTTCACAAAGGTGGTTCTTATATGCCTTTCCGAAGAAACCATTCTTGTTAATATTATAGAATTCTGAAAAATTCTATTGAAATATGACTATATTTTTTATTAAACTAACCAAGCTATTAAAATGGTAAGTTGATGGGGTGAGAAAATGTTTATTTAAAAATTGTGTAAATTATCAAAATTAAAATTTATCTTTTGACGTTTTAAGAAAATTTGGTTGTGTTATTTAGCTAATCCAAAGACATTTTTATTTTTAGAAAATTTTTATTTAAGTATAGAGTTATAGGAGAAAATTTTTTGAATAAATAAAAATTCGTTTAATAATAAAATTTGGAAATTTTTGAGTTAAATTTTTTTTTTATTTCCCTTCGTTTTTTAAATAATTACGTGACAAATAAATCATACATTCGAAACATTTTAATTAACTTATCCAGATTTTAAAAGAAAAAACATAATATTATTTCATGCTTTATTTATTTGCGAATTATAGGGTTAACGAAATATAAAATTCTGGATTATAAATATGGCGTACGTAGCACGTTTATCATAACCAAGTTAGTTTACATACCAATTAGTGACGTAAGCATACAATAATATTAATGCACTTAAAGTTTTAAAAACAACTCACTCTTTAAAAACTGAAATTTTGCGCGAGACATAATGTTAGCTGTTAAGTTTATACCACTACTCAACTAAAATAACCATACTAAAAGAAAAATGGAAGTGGGATCTTCGAGGTTTTTAAACTCTGACAAGTCAACAATAGTTAAGGCGCTTCATGTATAAGTTGGACATCCAGAAGCTTGAATATAGAGAACTATGACTTCGAAAATACTTGAAGTGAGGAGACTCGATGCTGGGAGCCTTGGACTCTCTGGTCCTCTTGAGTCCTAAGCCGTTCAGTTTTTGTTTACTTCTTAACTGGTGTGCTCATGCAGTAAGTATTAGTTTTAGAGCAAAGTGTTGGATTAATAGTTGTTTATTTGACGATTTTGCATAAGGATTAGGTTACAAGAAATAAGATAGATTTTCTCAATGTTCGAACAAACTAAAAAGCCGAAAAACGCAAGAGATTAAAATGCACAAAAAGACATGTTGCAATATTTAAAATTAGATGAATATCGGATATGTTATAGACATTAGTATGGCTTTCAGTGTACGCTGAGTCCGATGGCGAAATTTCAAAATGACAGTCTATTGCAAAAATGTTAATTAAAAATTTAAATTGTGCATAAAATTTATCACGGGCATGGAATAGACATCTTAGCTTTTGAAATCGGAAGGAATAACATTATTTTCGTTACCTCAAAAATTTGATTTTTTAACTAAAAAAATAAAAAAGTCATCAAAAACTGTAAATGACAGGCCGTATGCTCTCCAATTTTAAACTGATACGTAAAAAACTTAGTGCAAAGGGCTGCGTGAATTTTTTCATGAATTTACAAATCAAAAGTTACTGTAGGACCGATAGAAGCCGAGATACCTTTACTTTTTCATACATTCTGGCCGTAATATTTGATATTTTGACATTGGACCTGCACGACCTTTTTGCTTAAGGTATATTGTAACACAAAAAATTTTTTCTTTATCTATTTGGTCAATCCTTTTGCACGTAGCGACTCATTTAGTTCGTGAAAAGTAGCGCGCAAAGTGAGGCACTTGATCTGCTGCCGCCGGCGCGGCGGCGCAGCACGCCGCGCATGCACAATAGCTCGTACAGCGCTGTAGCAGAGTCGTTCGGCATTGCACCTGGATTTTTAGATGTACAATTAATTACTCCATGAACAAGTGTAGGTAAGTGCAGTAAAATATATTACTATGTAATTTTTTCTCAGCTTTACGAGAGTGCTGGTTATTTTCACGCACGTTCTATATAACTGACCGTAATTTGCGTTTTTTTTTTCAAATTTGTGCGTACTGCTGAAACAACGCACATATTTTGATAAATTGCCGGTGGAATATGTGTATATATATGGATCATACGATAAAGAGTAATAATTAAGGGTTGAAACTTATATATTTCGACACAAAATAGTACAAACGGATTTTTTTCCCATAACAATATACAAAAAATTAATTTGAATGAAATATCGATCATTTAAGTATACCTAGGTTTATAGACGATTATTCCATCATTTCCCTGCCAACGTTCATCATGTTATAAAGGAGCCGCTAAAAAGTCGATGAATCAAGTGTTGTGGTTTGAAAATGTAGTAAAATGATATTTAGCCGAGTTTTTTATTTAATTATATCATCATACAAAAACGATCAATACATTATTATAAAAAAAAAATCCGTTTGCACTAATTTGTATCAATTTTTAACATCTAATCCTCGTGCATAATCGACAAATAAACAACTTTTAAATTTAACATTCTGCTCTAAAACTAATACTTACTGAGATATTTAATGAAAACTGAAAAAAGCTAATTTCCATGTTATTTTGCAATAAAAACCAATGGTGCGTATCTCCGTTAAAGTAGACACTTCAGGACAAAATTCTACGTGTCCTTCTTCAAATTTCAAGCTCAATATTGTACTGCTATAAAGAACCACCACTTTTTCCCCTTTTTTTTGGCTCTGGCACCCCGACTATATGATAAAAACTAATGATACCGTTAGATTAAGCACACCAAAATACATGGAAGTGGTATATTTAAAAAAAAAATTGCAATAATTTCAAGTGCTTATACACGAAATAAAGTGTTTTTGCGTATTTTAAGATACAAATTCCACAAAAAACTTTGTGTGCTCTGAGGCCCAGCAAGAACGAATCCAATAATTCTGCTCAAGGTTTCCGCTTGATTTTTTAGGTGCCTCAACTGATTTTTACCCGTACTGCACTGAAAAAAATTTGATCTGCTGGAGGTATCACAGTTTGACGAGACGCATTTACGCTCACGCATGGCTTACAAGTGGCGCCACAGGTAGTGCAAGATGGACACAAAACAGTTGAGGGATATAAGTAGGCCCACCGTGGTCCCGAATCTCGACCACGAGTGGCTGATAAATCTCTCCTTCATGTTGTGTCACCAATCACTCGTGGGAGAGATTTTGGACCACGGTGGTTCCAAATACATACACTCAGCCGTGGTGCGTGCAGCCAGCCACAGGTGGTGCTAAGTGTAAGCCACAGTGGGGACTTTTGAGAACTATATATTTGTGGAGCGTGATTGATCCCGCTTTTGGTAGCAATATCAGGCCGAATTTTTTTCAGTGTGGGTAAAAAAAATGAAACAAAATTAACGACGAACCTAACATGTATATACATATAATAAATTTCTACATCCCTGAGAGATCCTTGTAGCCTATTATCTGAGGAGCCTAATAAACCTTAAATCAGATGGATCAAGTACAAATTTTCAGGAAACACAAATTTTGACCATTATTTGGGTTTTCTAGACCACTGTACGCTGGGAACCACAGATGCACCAACAAAATGCTAATTTTTTTGTTTCATGGCCGTTTTACAGTAAAATGAGTAGCACTAGCGCATAGCCGAGGAAATATAGATAGGAATGGCAAAGATCGCATTATCGTAGGCGATTTTATGGCTCCTACATTGATTATTTATGCAGTAATTTCTCCGCGACCTCGCACAGTGTGACCAAACGGACTTTTATATGCAAAAATAAAATTGCGCTAACTGTGATAGACCGATTTGAATGATTTTCACTTACATGCTACGAAAAGAGCTATTTAAATCAGTCCATTACAGCCAGCGAGATTTTATATTTTCCTAAACAGCATATTTAATCACACTGTACGACGGCCGAGCCATTGCAGAGAGTGGTATTAACTATTACGCATGAACGACGCACTGCTGGGAGACGCATTTAGAGGATGATCCAGGTGCGTAATTTTGCGCTGTCGATCAGCGTTTATAGCAAAAAGTTTGACGTACATGTGTAAAAATTAATTTCTTGTTGTACCTTGAGTATTTAAGAAAAAACTGGCCCGGTCCGAAGTAATATTACGCATCAAAGCAGTCGCTTTGCGCAATTAAAAACTAAAACCTATCTTAACTTCTATGGTCGTATCGTAAATATTTTTACTGTGAATTCATGAAAAAATTAAAGCAATTAAATGCCTTTTATTACAAATTCGTAAGTGAAAAATTCGCTAAAATACAGTCAACAGGGGTTCGATCGAGTACTTCGATATCGCGATTGATTTCGAGTTTTGACCGTCACATTACCTAAGATGTACACAAAAAAATGATGAAAATGTGTCATACTTCTGCCCGCACAGGGTAAGTATCAGTCAAAACTCGAACTTAATTGCGATATCGAAGTACTGGATCGAACCCCTGTTAATGGTTTTTCTTTGAAAACAATTTTCTTGTCGACAAAATGTTTGTCATTTTGGATTAATTATATACATTGTTAATACCTAACGATTCCAGCAAAGCTAGTTTGGATCTGATGGCAGCAACACAATTTATTGCAAATTCAATTTTGGACATAACAATTTTGCAATAGATCGCCATTCTCAATCTTGCGATCGGACTTGCAGTTCTATGATAAGCATACAAAAATCTATTACATAACCGATTTTTATATGATTCTGACTATTTTAAAATACATTTTTACGTAGTTGTAAGTTCAAAATTTTTTAGCGCCTTACCTGAACAAATGAATTTTTTTTTTTATATTTTAGATCACTAATGCTTATGTAGAATCATTTTCTAAACCACTTCTAAACAACATATTGTTGTACAAAATAAATAAAATTCAAAATAATTGCAAAATACAAAGAAAACCGCTGATTTAGTAACTATTTTGCAATTGAAAATTAAAACGGGTACCTTGTTTTTTTTATACACGTTAGCAAGTACTTGTAGATGTTTTTTTCCTAATTTTAATCCCTATTTCGACTTGATGGCATCGACCACCACTTACAACGTTTTCATGGTGTCTGATACCGCAACTATTTAGGGTCTATGTACTTTTGTGTTCGAGAACATCAATAATGTATAATTCTATGTTAGACGATTAATTTTTGTATAGGATACCCAGTGTTATTTCAGCTACCCGCATAAATGTACTATTTCCTTATACTTTTATTTGTATCCGCACTTAGGCATTGGTTTTCCAGACATATTATTTTAACGTAAAGAATCATGGTTAGAGATCCTACTTCAGTATTATCATCATATGAATACAGCTAAAATTCTAACCCAGCTAAAGTAACGAAGTCATTTAAGAAACTTTGTCTTCTTTAGTGTAAGGGCTGCAGAGAAGATTTCAAAGTGTGGGGATGAAAAGAAGCAATAAAATAATTTAACCCTATAAATGTAACTAACGAATTAATCAAATTTTCCTGTCTATTGTAGTAGTGTAGATTTGCTGCGAGGTTATAACATAGGTAGCGGGGGGAGTCATGACTAACTCACCAATATCATTCATAATATTAAGAGATACATCTTTTAATATTGTATAGTGGTCTTGTTGAATTTGTCCCCGTCTCTCCACTACCCCCACGACTCCATCACATCCTCCCCGCAAAAAAAAGAGAAATCATTGCGAGAGGTGTGCATAAGTTCAGTCCTGGTGCGTATAAACGTACAGACACCTGGTCAGAAGTTATGCGGTATATCGGGTCGTTCAGGGTCTGGTTTCTCAGAATATCTCCCATACGGAAGTTTTTCGAGGATTATGCGGTCCACGTAGCTTCGCCTCTGGCAAATGCAGAATGGTTGCACAATTTTGTCTAGGTCAAGTGTTAGTTAGCCCGTACACCAACCCGCTCTCCAATATTTCCTCTCCTAAATGCTGAGTGTCGTCAGTAGCGCCTGTAGCCAGAGGAGGACGTACAACACTGTAATATATAAAAAAAAAAAAGATCAATATATGTATATTAGTGGCTATGGACACCACAGCTTTCATAGCTTAGCATAGCAGAAATTATACGGCTATAATGCTGGTTCAGTTTGGTTTGTTCCTGCCCGTGACAACATTCTTGCAGAAACTGCAAGGTTATAATACAGTTTCTATAAGATTATGTCCTGCTAGCGGCACGCAGTTTTTTTCCGTAATGTTGCCGTACTAATGCAACAGTTTTTTTTTCTCAGTGTACACGTCTTTCACATTAGTAAATCGGTAAGAAAGTAAACAAAATATTTTCCTTATTTACCTATCACTCAACACAGCTTAGGATTGATGACACCAATCCTTAGCAGTGTTGATTACTATTTTTAAATGTTAGTATTTTTAAAACTGGTAATTTAATCTATCAATTATTGATATTACCGACCTTAAGCTACATTTTTATTACGTACTTTTTTTATATTGTACATTTTATCACGCCTACTGTACATTTTTTCCTATTTTTGTACGAATATTGAGGGAATATTGAACAAATTAGCACAGTTTCCTAACACAGAAAGTTACTAAACCTCCTAAAGGTATAATTTTTTTTTCTTGAAATTGATATTCTCTCATTTCGTATTTTTAATTAAATATCCAGGTATAGTTCCTAATCTGGTGATCATTTATTTCTTTACGGAAAATATTTGTCTATAACACAATGTCAGTAAACTATCTTCACAAATATAGGTTTTATCAGAGTCGTCATTAATGTTGTCTTGTTCTGTGGCTAATTATCTGCAGTCACGGGACCCAAAAATTAGAGGGGGAGTCGATGCCACAATATCGAAATATAGCTAGAAATTAAGAAAAAATACGTACCTTTTGAAGTGTCCAAAAAAAACTTAAGTGAAAGTCATTTTTTATTATGGCAAAGTATTTGCAAAATCAGCGTTTTTTTCAATTATTTTACAAATAATCCATTTGAGGAAAAAAATTTTCGATGAAATTTATTAGTAGATTTTTTTACATAAGTATTAGTAATTTATAAAATTTAAAAAAAACCTTTTTATATCTATATGTAAGACACTGAAGACAAGAAACGTGAAAAGAAAACGAAAAATGCGTACATTATAGTCTCTTTTATGCTTAACAAAGTACTGCAAGTCCGATCAAGAAACTAAAATATGGCGGTCCATTGCAAAATTTTAAAGTTAAAAATTAAATTTTTAATAATTTGTGTAGCTGCCATTGGATCCAAACCAGCTTCGCTACAATCGATGGGTATTAACAATTACATTCAGACTGAAATTTCAAAAATTCTGTCGACAAAGAGAGATATTGATTCTTAACTTTGTGAATTCTACGAATACAAGCATCAATAGCATCCAATTTGAGTTGGTTTATTCAAAGGCGTCATGAATTTTTTTATTTTGAGGTCAAGCATCAAATTATTTTTTTTATAGTATTAAAGGAACTTTTTTCAAGTGTTTCTTTGAATGTATTGTTTGAAATCAAATGATAAATATCATCAAAACTAAAATGTTGCACACAGTATTTAAGGACACAGTTTTTTGCTCATTTAACGATGAATGACTACTACCCTTTTAAACAAACATCAAATCTTCAGGAGAAATGGATACAGCCACGTCAAAACGATCATATTAACACTACTGGATAGCTGCCAACAATTGTAAAAATGTTGCGACTAACGCAAACTTGTGTAACGTCATGGTAAACAGAGATGGAAATACAACACGATACTATTTAACACGGTGTTATAAACACTTTGGCCTTTCTATATTTACATACTACGTGCTCAGCACCTTCGAAAACATAAAAATCACTACTCGATTATTTTTTCTGGGAAATCCATTTACCAAAATAAAATACAAGCAACTAGGTACCACCACTGTGACAGCTCTGGTGACACCTACACGATACGTACAATAACGTGGACATGCGATGAAAATGAATGTTAAAAGTACAATTTGAGACAAATGAAACCGTACCTAAAAATCATTCTTTTGGTGCAAAATTTAGATAAAACAAGATGTTTGACACCTCTATTTGGGTTTCGTCCCACAGTGCGACGTCCATTTCGTTGCTATGTAATTGTTATATCTAGCAACTCCATACTTTATGGCAGCTTGCGCAGCTGAGACAGATTCCAGAATTAGACAGTATCGCAAAAGTTGTAGCGCTGCTGCAACTAAGCAATAACGGCGTCTTTTACGTGTAAAATAATATATTGTAAAACAATAGATATATCTTCCTATATCATATAGTTATATGGTTTTGGGGTGAGTACTAGCTCCTTCCCGTACCCCCCTTAGCTCCTCCCCGAAATAAGGTAAAATTTGTTTTTTTTTTACTGTCAAATATGACCTCAAATAATTTAAGCTAGCTCCCCCCGCCACCCCCCCCCCCCCCCCCCCCCCCCCCCCCTCCCCAACATATATTTACTTTCGTAATAAATTTTGACAACGTTATAAATTTCTTATAAGTATACAAATTCCTATATTAAAAAAGAACTTTAATGAAAATTGATTATGTAGCAACTAATAATAATAAATAGGATAACGATATTCATAATCATAGACCAAAAATTTATGATTATAAGTCTGGAAGTCGTCGAAAGACTCCTATATATTGAAACAAAAAGTATTATTTGGATCTTAGGGAGATAGATTTCATATGTATTATTATAGATCTTAAAAAAATTCTTAAATCAGCGATAAGGCAACCTTTTCTGCTGACGCATTCAAATACCTACATGCAAAATACTACTCTTGCAAGTTTCAAAGCTTCTCTCAGAATTTTTTATGCTAAGAAAAACCTTGCACTATGGCACTTAATAGGGTAACTCTTTACAAAAATATATCCATCATTGAAAAAGATAAAGTCTTTAAGAAAATAAAAAAACAGAAACGAAACAGGAGAAGACAGAATGATGGAAAACCGTTTCAAGAATCTACAAATTATTTGGACACTTGATTCGACAAACAAACTTCATAGCTTATAGACTAACACATATCATCGAAACGTGAGCAATAGCATCAATCTATCAAATTTACAAGGCAGCAAAGAAGTAGAAGTACTTTAAAACTACAGAGGAGTGGATTTTCAAACGTAACATACAGAGTTCAAGAAATTATGATCTCTAATGATGTAGAAAAATCGGTAGAGAAGAAAAAGTAATACAAAAGAGTTATGCTTCTATCAGAACAATAGGAAAACAAGATATCATTTTATTGTACTAAATCATTTGATTGAAAGCAAACTAGAGGAAGTCATCAATAAATTATATGCTGTATTTGTAGACTTGAAAACAGAATTTGATAACATTATTAGAGAAATATTCCGGATCGAAATAAATTTAAGAGAAATAAGTATAAAAATTATAAAAATGTTAAAAAGAGTCAAAAAAGAGCCTAAAAATAACGTATGAAAATTGAGGTGACCCTGTGTTCAAATTTAGATGTACCTACAGTTGAACGTGGTTTTTCGTGTGAAAGGGGGTTTAATGTATGAAAGAAAAAAACATTTTTTTGCATTAAGTAGATGTATACTAATAAAGTTGATTGCAGGCAAACGATTAAAAAAATAAGGTTACAAAGTATTTATAAAAATACATACCTTCGTTAAAAGTTTTGGAGTAATAGGTTAGGAGTGCGGTGTATAACGCAGGTGTTCAACTATAGGTGCACTCTCATAAAATGTGTACCTACAAATAAACACCTACAATATTGATGAAAAACTTAAAAATATTTAAAAATAAATTTTTTTTAATAATATAATAACGTACCACGTTATTGCTGGTTTTTGTTGTTGTTGTATAAAAATATTGTAGAATGTTTATAACAGCCTTAAGAATATATAAGTCTTTCTTAGCAGACGGCTGGAGCAATCCAATGCTAATCGGTCGAGCATCAAACAAGGATATTCTAAGTACAATTATTTGTATAAGCTAATATATTTTTTATGCAGAATTGTTTCTACTCGTAGGTAAAAGTCTTAAGAAAGTACCTATTATGAAAAATTTAGTGTGCAATCGTAATTTAAGATGTAATCGGTAAAATGTGACAAGTGTTTAGTTATAGGGGCACTTACCTTAATTACAGCCAGAAGCTAACAAATTTATTCAGAACTATGAAAGAGAAAAAGCAAGGGTGCCCATAAAGCCTGGTACTTTCAAGTTTATTTATCTAAAAAGAGGCAATAAGTAGATCTAAAATAATACAGTAGACAAACTCAAAATTAACTGTCTCAAATTATCTAATGACGTTGTTTAAGGCACCTAGCATATTAAAGACAAAAAACATATACAGAAAGACTTGGATAAATAAAGTACAAAAAATATACTGGAAGTAAACAAAAACAAAAAAATGTTAATTTTTACGAATAAAGAAGGGATAGAACACATATCTTTGAATTTTAGTTGATCCATTGAAGGTTTTAAACTAAAATATGGACCTAAAAGTGTGGATTTTAACAAAAAATATTCGTGAGACGGAAAAAAACGAATGAACGGTAGCAAAGGACAGTTAAAGCCGTTTTAGGCTTTAGCAAAAAAGATAAAGTAGAAAGTTTAAAACAAAAAATATTTATCATGGATTCACTAATAAAATTATGTTGCACATACGTAGCGGAGACTTGTGTATGAGAGGAGGGACTCTCCGTTCCCCGCCCCTCTAAGCGAAACTCCCAAACCTCATTAAACCGTCTGATCTTTTAAAAGCCTTGCCACATTTTTTACAAATTTTTTTTTCATGTCCTTTATGAATGAATATAGGACTATTTAAATGTGTCGATCTTTTATAACTTTTTTTACATTCAAGACATTTTAATAATTTTTCCTAACTATGTTATTTAAAAAATAAGATTTGTCTGAAGTCAAATGTTATACTGTTTATATCTTTAATACATTATTTTATAAATTAAAATTACATTAAATATGAGTGTTAAAAAATTGTAAAAGAAAACCTGTAAAAAATAATATATCACTTTAATGTAACAAATTCTAAGTCTGTAATGATTTTTTGAAATTTCATTTACAAATTTTACAATACATCTAGTAAAAAAATTTTGTTTATATCAACCAAACATTGAAATCGACGCAGTCCAAATATTCTAAACACTAGTGAGTCTTTTCATAAAATCACTAGAAATTATGAAAGGTTTTGAAATATAATAGTGGTCATTGTATAAAATGTGCAAATAGTGCTCAAAAAATGTAAAGAGCATAGATGCATTCAATTGACGGAATTATGGTACTAATATAAGTATATAGATAATCTTATATAAATGTAATATAGATGTGATGAAATTTATTGAAAAGTCCGATTATTTTTAATATGATCGTTATGGCATTTATAGTTGTTCCATGAGTATTTAAAGTAATAGTAATTTTAAAAAAAGGACCAGTGAGTCAACTAAGAAAAAGGTATATTTGTTCTACATAAATGCACTCGGAAATATGTGCTAATACAAGGTTAATTATTTTTTATCTAAAATCACAATCCATGACGTCTGCGTATCTGTCCAAAAACCTAGCCCAAGCAACAGGTTTTTTTAATTTTCAATTATATTTTAAATTAAAAGTTTTATTAAAAGAAATTTTTTTTAAAACAGCATTAAAAAAAATTTAATATTTATAAATAAAAATAAAATAAAAGATTTTTAAATCATCATTTTTTCAATCGAAGAATAAAGCAATTATACGCTTTTTTAATAAATGAGAGAAAAATTAATTATTATTATAAGAAATTATACATGTTTATATGATAATTATCAAAATGATTTATCTTAAAAACAGAAATAATTGGAAAATTGGCAAGCAGAGCGCGCAGGTAGGCGAATATACATATGGAATAAATATCACAAAAAAATAGGACAGGTTTCGTAATGTGATTACACAAGTAGCAGAGGAACTAAAAAGGATAAGATACGTTAAGCTACAAATAATTGCAAATTAATAAACAGGATTTCACAATAGTTAAGCAAAAAATATGGATTATAGATGAATTCATACAATACTAAAAAAATAAAAGAGAGTGTAAAAATAGAATTAAAGACTAACGCAAAATGGATGAATAAAATAATAAGAAATAAAATAAAATAAACCTAAGAAAACTAAGAAAAGTAGCAGAAAGCAAAATTCAAATAAGTTTTGGAGAGCTATGAGAGAATTAAAACAGGAAAAAAAGAGGGATGATAATAAGGAAAGAGGCATAGAAAAATAGTTTTGTAAATTTGTCAAGAGACAACAATGATACATGTTATACAAAAAACGAATAAAGGAATATTGGAATCAACAGCAATGCCGAAAAAGATTTCCGAGGATATTTCAATCATTGAATAAAAGAATGTCTATGTAAAAATTAAAAAAACTTAGACACAGAAGAAGACAGAATCATGGAAAACGGTTTCAAGAATCTGCAAATAATTTTAATAATTGAATTCAAAAACATACTTTATAGCTTATAGACTAACACACATACTATCGAAGAGTGGGAAATACCAAGAATCTATCATATTTACAAAGCCAGGAAGAAGTAGAAGGACGTTAAAACTACAAAAGAGTGTCATTTCTAAATGAAACATTTAAGATATTAGCAATTATAATCGTTAAAAAAGTAAAAGAATAGGTAGAGGAGTGTAAAATAATAAAGGAGTCAGGCTGGCATCAGAGCAAAAAAAAGAACAAGGTGCTATATTATTGTACTAAATAGTTAAATTGAAAATAAAATAGGGAAAAGGGGCAATACATTATATGCTGTTTTCTAGACTTCAAAACAAAATTTGATAAAGAATCAAAAAATGTACAAAAAAACAAGTAATAATGGTAAGGGGAAGAAAAATTTAATAGAAAAAAAAAAAAATGGGTTGGGGTAAGTGTGCCTATGTAGCTTGGTAATTTTAAGTTTATTTATAGAGACTATAGACGAAAAGTGGATGTAAAATAATACAGGAGGTGTAACAGTCGGCAAACTCAAAATTTAATGTCTCAAATTATCTGATGACGTCGTTTTAGGTGCCCAACAATGAAAAGGCAAAAAACTCATGCAGAAAGACTTAGGGAAAAACAGTACAAAAAAAATACTGGAAGTAAGCACAAAAAAAATCATTTTTAGGAATGACAAAGGATAAAAACAGATCTGTTTCAATTCGAATTAGAGGCACTGTAAGTTTTAAACGAGGACATGAACCGATAAACCCAGGAGTGTGGGTCTTATCAAAAAATTATCGTGGCACACAAAAAAACAACAGGTACGGTGCAATGGGCAGTCAAAGCAGTTTTAGGCTTAAGCAGAAGAGCTAACGTAGAAAGTTTAAATTAAATATTATTTTTCATGGACTAAATTATTAAATTATATTGCAAATACGTAGCTGAGATTTGCCTTCGAAACAGAATAAAAATATGTAGAAAGAATAGAAGGCAGATTCAAAATATACAGTTAAGTTAAGATGCAAAGACAAAAAAGGATATATACGGAAGCTGGAAATGGGCAAGGTAGGCGTAGGTTTCGGAATAAAAAATAAAAGAAAAAGGGAAAAAACAGATTCAGATTTACAAATATCATGTTAGGTTTAAATGGACATAGACTATGATATATATGAAGAAAAGAGGCGGGAAGGCTTAGCTTGGAAATAGGCATAAGAAAAAGGGAATAAATTGACTTTTTGGACGTAACAAAAATGGACAAGAGCAGGTGGCCTTATTTATGCCTAATCGAAGAATTAACGGACTTTATCTATAAAAATTATACAAAATAGGCATCGAAGTCAAAGTTGTATATAGAAAAGTAGAGGATTGGAAAATGATAGGATTTATAAAAAGAGCAACGAAGAAAATAAACTTGATAAAATCAAAGATAATTTCACAAAGGAAAGAAACACTTTTGCCGATCAGAAAATAAAAAAAACTATATGGTAATTGACAACTCCATTATCCGTTAAATGGGAAAAAAAAAGAAAAAAGCAACGAGAGAAATGAAGCAAACATAAAAAGATATAGGTGAGTTTGGAAGTTTTTAAGTGATAGACTATTGGATCTGCAATGAAATAAAAAAATATATAAAGCACACATTGCTATGTAAAGAGGAAAAAAACAAATGAAATGATAATAATGTTAGTCAGAAATGTAGGATTGAAATATCATAGAGATATGCAGGAGGAAGATGATTTATGTAAAAATATAAGATATTTATATAGGCAAATAAGGCAAAACAGTGAAGATTGAAAGTTCGAAAATATTTTATGAGTTATAAATTGTAATATCATGTGAATGTAAAAGGAAATTCTAACACGTTGTTGTATGTTTAATCAATTGCATAAAAAACTCAATTAAAAATAATATT
Organism: Copidosoma aretas; assembly: GCA_030522625.1. Taxonomy (NCBI): domain Eukaryota; kingdom Metazoa; phylum Arthropoda; class Insecta; order Hymenoptera; family Encyrtidae; genus Copidosoma; species Copidosoma aretas. The sequence goes on along the minus strand of JAPYYV010009116.1, from coordinate 641 downwards.
TGTACTAATGAAAGAGGATAAAAACTTTTAATAGTTATGAAACAAACAAAGAAAATGTATATAAAAATCTATGCAAGAAATAAAAAAATAATAAAATGAACAATTTACATTTACAAATATTAAGAAATAATTTCAAAATGATATCATATTATAAACTTATATCCATAATTGATTCTAAAATGACCAAAAATAACAAAGAAAGGCTTATAACTATTTCTGTAATAATAATGAATGCGTCAATATTGTATGCATATATATATACATATATATATATTAATATTAACCTCAAATACCAATTAGAGTCATTATCAGTATTAAATTATTAACATTTATTTGATAGATCAGTAAACTCATTTAACATATTTACTATATTTGTTCGAATTTTTAGCAAATTTTTATAAGATCGCTTTGGTTATCTATGTTTGTAGGCATATATGTGTATTAAAAAATATATGTTTTTATTTACTATTCAGACATGAGAATAAAAATATTGAAATGCTGGGGTTGGCCGCAGAGCGCGCAGAGGGCGAAGCCCCACTAGTACATGGGAGCGTCCAAGCCAAGCGGGCCACCCGACGCTCGTGACGCTATTTTCGCATAAAACTCGTTCTTTTCAACTCGCTTAAGATCCAAGAGAAGTG
>JAPYYV010009115.1:0-12139 GCA_030522625.1 Copidosoma aretas | reverse complement strand
TAACCGTAGGGGAGTTTTCGCCACTTGCGGATTAGCCAGGAATAGAGGCCTTAGACACCTAGCGGACGGTCAGCGAGGCGCGACATAGGTGCGGTAATGTAGTTGTTGTAGAGTCCCGGGTCCCCACAGCAGTGATCGCATTGTCAGTGGAATTCCACTAGCACAGACTATAGAGTTCAATGTTAAATTCCACTGACAATACGATCACTGCCCCACAGTAGTACGTAACTTTTTCTGCTTCAGCAAGAAGATCTGGATGAACAAATTTTCTTCTTAAACGCATCTCACGCTGTCTAAAAGACGGGAATTGATTTGTCCAGATCCTTTTTTTCGTAGCTGAAAAAGTTACATACTACCCCCCCTCAAGTAATAAATATAGCTTAGTATGTACATACGTATAACCAAACTGCTTGCATTATATTTATTCGCAAGTTTACAATAACTATAGTGAAAGTGCGTACTTGAATCGATACCCAACAACCCAACAACCCAACAATTCTTATTTGTGTATACGTATAATAATATTCAGTGAAACACCTGCCCAGTGCCCTGGCTGGCTGCTTAGCCTGACTTAGCTACAGGGGCTAGACTCTAGAGGCTAGCCATCAGTGCGTCAGTGCATGGGAGCTCAGGATGACCAGCATGGGGGACGCGGCGATGAGCGTGGTGGCCTCCGGCACCGACGAGCGTGTCGTCAAAGAGGGCTGGCTCCAAAAACGCGGTACGCCCTGTGTAATTGTATCGTCTTCTGAGTACCTACTACTCACCTCACATCCATATTTATATACATTATTATTTATCATCCACCCAGCACTTATTGTACTTAAATAATGATCAGAAATCCTTGTTAACCACATTTTTTGACAAAGCTTGACTTCAAATTCTTACTAATGCTTATGAATAAGCTCTTCTGACTAAAAAGTCTAATTTGGTGTATCAAATTTGAGTACACTTTCACACCTACTGCACTATTATGTGGTTTGAAATGATTAGGCACAAGTACCTGACATGTGACATCTGTAAAGTTTTTTCATAATAAAACTATACACTTACTGTATGTTCTGCTATTCTGCATCATTAACGCAAAAACTTGTCAGTTTTTCAATTTTTTTTTTTTCCTATATATTTCAATATCTGTTTGTACGTGATACTTTCCTTGTAAGTCTGCTTGATTGTCAATTAAAAATTCATCGTCTGTCTATTACAACACAACAATATTGCTTATTGCTTACGCTAATTGATAATATTTCAAGAATTTAGTTTCTTTTCACAAATTTGTTTTTTAGGTGAACATATAAAAAATTGGAGGTCACGTTATTTTGTTTTAAGAGATGATGGTACATTGGTTGGATTTAAGGCAAAGCCTGATCACCAAATGGCCACTGCTGCTCAACCTTTAAATAATTTTACTGTTAGAGGATGTCAAATAATGTCTGTTGACAGACCCAAGCCTTTCACATTTGTTATTAGAGGATTACAGTGGACAACGGTTATTGAACGAACATTTCACGTTGATACAGAACAAGAAAGAGAGGATTGGATGACAGCTATTAGGTATGTCTTTACATGTTTATATCCACCATCTAAAAGTTAAGCAGGAAGCATGGATAATTATATATTCGACTTTTTTAGATATGTAGCAGATAGACTTGCTAGTGAAGATCATAACCAACAACAGCAACCTCATTTACAACAGTCTTCTTCGTCAGAAGATGTTGAAATGGAGTCAGTTGGTGGGAGATCTGATTCATGTGGCTCTCTTGGAGTTGTTTCTACTGATGGGGGAAGTTTTGATGAATTATCTGCCAAATTCAGTGTTCAAGGAACATCAAGTAGTAAATCCACAGGGAAAAAAAAAGTTGTATGTAAAATTCAATAGCTATTATTTATTAGTTTAAATTAAAATTTCAGAATTTTTTGAAGATCTCATGCAAGTTTGGTTAAGTGATATCTTGTAAAATAAATAAATTGGTATCTCATTTTTCAGACTTTAGAAAACTTTGAATTTTTGAAAGTTCTTGGCAAAGGTACCTTTGGCAAGGTCATATTGTGCAGAGAAAAAGCCACAGGACATTTATACGCCATAAAAATTCTTAAAAAAGAAGTTATAATCCGCAAAGATGAAGTAGCCCATACTCTAACGGAAAATAGAGTTTTAAGAACCACTAATCATCCATTTTTAATAGTGAGTTACTTTTTTGAAAATATCGATGTATTACCTGTACATATTTATAGTCATGGATTGTTCCACAAACTTTTTAGTCTTTGAAATATAGTTTTCAAACGGCTGATAGACTCTGTTTTGTCATGGAATACGTTAATGGTGGTGAACTCTTTTTTCACTTGAGCCGTTCCCGTGTTTTCGGTGAGGACCGCACGAGATTTTACGGAGCTGAAATTATTTCTGCGCTTGGTTATTTACATTCGCAAGGTATCATTTACCGTGATCTTAAACTCGAAAATCTATTACTCGACAAAGATGGTCACATAAAAATTGCCGATTTTGGTTTGTGTAAAGAAGATATAACGTACGGTAAGTTACTTGTATGTTGTCTCACTTTCAAACATTTTTCTGAATGTTTAATAATTGTATCATCACCATGTAGGGAGAACGACAAAAACATTTTGTGGCACTCCAGAGTACTTAGCACCAGAGGTGCTAGAAGATAATGATTATGGACGAGCTGTAGATTGGTGGGGGGTGGGAGTAGTCATGTATGAAATGATGTGTGGAAGGCTTCCATTTTACAACAAAGATCATGAAAAACTTTTTACACTCATACTCTTAGAAGCAGTTAGATTTCCTAAAACCATTAGTAATGAAGCCAAGGATATGTTGGGTGGTAAGCCTAAACCAAATTCTCTAGTATAAACAATACTGATTGTCTCTCTGAGATCAACTTGTACATAAATGATACCGTATCGCGTGCGTAGGTTTGCTAATAAAGGATCCAAACAGGCGATTGGGTGGCGGGCCAGATGACGCTAAAGAAATAATGGAGCACCCGTTCTTCTCGTCGATAAACTGGACTGACTTGGTCCAAAAAAAGATCCCACCTCCATTCAAACCCCAAGTAACGTCGGACACAGACACACGCTACTTTGACAGCGAGTTTACTGGCGAGAGCGTCGAACTCACGCCACCTGACCAAGGCTGCCTAGGCAGTGGTAGTGGCCTCAACTCTATAGCTGAAGAGCAAGAACATTTTCCGCAGTTTTCTTATCAGGAGAGTCATTCTACCTCCTCAATAGTCTCTATCAATCACTGACGTTACGGTTTCTCAGTTTCGACTAGTGTTTTTATTAGTGATTGAAGAAGTCCGTTTGGCGTTATTCAAACTTGAGAAAGATCGTGCACAGGGGAACTATCATTGTAATTTGAACTGTCATTTCATCTACTTAAGCAGCAAAAGTGTTAAAAAGATGTAATGATTGCCTTGGCTCATTTCTTATTAGAAAGTCTCATTAAAACTGCCTGCTGGGTCTAACGCTTTATTATTTTTTTTTTTTCTGGACACTAAAATGAATACTTTACCATACAAGTTTTATTTCAATCTTCATCCCTGCGGCTGAAACGTGAACTACCGTTTTTTTGTTTTAGAATTTTTATTCAACTTTTTTTTGCAGAATTCATAGATGTTTATTTTTGTAGTGATTGATTTTTGGGCGAATTTATTAGTATGATTAGTGTTTATTCTGATACTTATGGATAAATTATTAAATAAAACTAAGTATTTATAATCATGAATTGTAATAATGTGGTTGAGTATTAAGTTATATAAATGAAAGCTTAACTTAAAATAGTTTGGTTTCAAATTTTCAATGATATTTTCTAATCAAAGGTGGTAATCGATTAGAAAATTGCCTTTTGTAGGTCTGTGATGCTTTACAGCACGTCGGTCGATATTTTTTTAAACATATCCTAAGATTGATGAATTAATTGAACACTTATCCTGAGATGAGCTTTACATTATCTGAGTTGTCTTGAAATTTTTTAAATCAATGGATTTGTATTTTATTCAACAATACATACATGTACACTCGGTAAAATGTAGTAAGCATGATTTCGTTGGTTAAGTGTTACTTCCATTGTGAAAATTGTAATTTATATTTTGTATTGATGTAACAATGATCAATTTATCTAATTACTTTTAATGTTGTTAAAAATTTATTGCAGATTATTTAGTACAAGATACAATATTTTCATATTATAATCAGTTTTTCTGAGGTCTCCAAGTGTAATTTTATTGTTGTAACTAAATTAGTGCAAGTGATAATTTTTTTAAGTTACACATGGGTTTTTTTTTTAACTATTGATTTTCTAAAGTTTTAAGACTGCTCTGTTTTTTTTATTGTGAGATTGTTGACCATTGGAATATTTTTTGTCTCTTAGCAACTAAGGTATGATTTTATCTTTTGTATAAAATAGCTTGTACTAACAGGTCGTATGACTACGATTCAAAAATTTGTATGCGAGTTGTTGGAAAAATTCTTGCAAACCGCCTTTTATAAATGACGTTTATAAATAAAATTATTATTCAAAATTAGATTTTGTTGTCCGAGTTCACTTTCCTTCGCAATTATATGGAAGAGATATTTTTAAACCATGTGATTTTTTCAATTAAGAATGAAAATAAGTTGAGTAAAAAGCACCTTTATAATATAATTGTGGCGTTTAATCTTTCAATTTTGCTTCGTAAGCTGGTATTATTTGATTCTTAATCAACCAAACATGATCAATCACTTCACCTTCCTTATCATCAGAAACTTGTTCTATGTACAAGTGAGTTGTATTATGTGCTTTCATTCTTGTATATCCATAATCTGAACTCCGGAAGGCAGACCAATCTGGTTTGTCGGGAATAAATTTCTCTCGTCCTTCTTTACATCCTGCTGAACCAGTAACAATATGCACTGGTGCTTTATAGTTTGAGTATGGCTCTTCATAGCTTCCATTATACACCTTAAAATCATAAATGGGCCATAGTCTTTCAAAACTATGCTCGTGAGCCCAAATTTCTAAATCTACTTTGTGTTTCAAGAATAAATCTTCTAAACCAAAATAATTGAGGAATGGCAATCCTACTCTAATTAGAGTCTCATGGTTTGTGCAATCATCATTATTTAAATTACTGCAGTACATTGGTCGATGGCCAAAAACAATTATCCATGGCCTTTTGGCTCTGCAAATTAAATTTAATAACTGATAAGAATTATCTTATTTTAATATACACATTTTTAAACAGTCTTACCTGTTTTCCGGTTTATTTGCTTCTGTAAGGTCATTATCAAGCCAATCATATTGTTTGACAAGTTGCTTCAAGCCATAATTCAAAAAGTAGTAAGCTTCCGTATGAACGGCAATAAAATGTACGGGTCCTATATTAAAACTATACCAAAATCCCTCAGACTCACTAGGCATTGAAAATCTTGCTCTATAACATAATTTTATTTCATAGAATCAACCACATTAATAGTTTGAACAGATTTCTAAAAAACGAATAACTTTAATGTACCTATAATTGCTAAAATTGTATGCTTCTTCATGGTTTCCAGCACAGGTCATATAAGGCACATAAGCAGCAATTGTTTCAATTTGTTTCATGAATTCATCACCAACTCCAGCGTTTCTAGTATTCATATCATAAGCAAAATCGCCTACATGTATGGCAGCATCGTAAAGACCTTCTTGGGTCTCTTTTTGCAATCTTGCAAGGCTTTGGGCATTTTCATTTCCCATATCACCAAATATGACAATACGTGGCGACCACTGCTCTGACTCATCTGGTGCTGTCATAAAGCGATAATCAGCTGACCATCCATATCTACTTCCAACGTGATAATCTGAGGAAAATAAATTAATAATTCAGCCAACAAAAAATAACTGGCAAGTTTTCATACATTTAATTTAAAATTTGATTCCAATAGAGAAATATTTTTCAAATTTTTACCAACCATATTTGCTATTTGGTGTCAGATCCTGAAGAATAACTCTGTGTATGTATTGTTTATGCTTTTTTCGACCACCATCAACAAAAAGTGTGTCATTTCCAGAAGCAGTCAAAATAAAACCTCCAATACCATATTCAACAACTGATTCGTTTGTAGCTTGTTTAGTGCTCCAAGTTACAACGATTTCATGAACACCATTTACTGCAATTTATAAAGCTACTAAATATTATAGTATGCCAAAAATGCTGGTAAAACGATTACATAATTACTTGCAATAAAAATACATTGTATAAATGTATGGATTAAAACTGATTCGAGTTCTAAATAGCTTTTATATTAGTGTTTAAAAATTGTGATTGAAATTTAATTTGCTTACCTCCGTATGAAATATGTACAGCTTCTGGTTGGTAATGCAGCACAGATGCAGCTGTAGCATTTAACAATCCAAGTAAAGCAAAAACTGCAGTGATTTTCATCTTGTCCTTTAAAACATCTGAAAAATGACAATTATCGCGATTAAAATCAAAAGTTGCTATTTCTACAAAAGTTGATGCAGGTCAAAAAATTATGCATACTTACTAAGAAATTTTCATGTTCTCAACGAATATGATATTAAGTATAATCACGATGTCGTATTGTCGTGTCGTACTGTCCTGTCTGTCGTGTTATAAAAAATACTCAAAAGAGTCATAAGTCTTTGTCATGTGTAATCTGGTGTGTAATCTGTAATCCACGTTCCGACTCTTCACTGTTTCGAGTCGTCAGCATCAGCGCCATCTAACGGGACTCGTACTTCCGGATCCGGAAGTTCCGGATACCCCGATACACCCCCACCCCTAGCTGGTACCACATTTCATGTTAACCTCTGTGCAGCAGCAGACTGCCTGAGGATCCTTGATTGCTGTCATTTCAATAGCAAATGACAAATAAAAACGGAGTCACATCATAAACAGAAAAGTAAGTTGTTTAAGCAATTTAGTTACTATTTTGAGAAGAACACTTTATTGTTTTGAATAGCCAAAACAACACACAATAGTACTGAACAAAATTTGTATATTACGTTTTTTCAAACTTTGTTCATGATTTTTTTTTCAAATTAAATGCATTGGGTTATGGTTTGTTCAAATTTTTTTTATTTTGAGTCATTTTAATTATTTTGCTGTGCATGTACATTAATTGTACATAATCTGCCATGTGTAAACTTAACCTGTAATATATTACTGTTATGAGTCAATAGTTGCAATGGCGAAAGTTTTCTTCCGTCTGATATGCTTTTTGAGTATTTGAAAAAAATTGTTGTTAGCTTTATTGTGCAATTTAAAATTTGTATTACAGATGCCAAGTGGTTACGGAATATCAAGTTGGGCAGACGAAATTGAAGAAGAGGGAAATGTCATTCTGCCTCCTCCCTCAATTGTGAAAGAAAACGACATGAAAATTGTTACTGAATATAAATTGAATGACGATAACAAAAAAGTCAAAGTTGTCCGCACCTATCGAATTGAGAAGCGTACAGTTTCCAAAAGTATTGCTGTTAGAAAAGCATGGGCTAAGTATGGAGATTCTGCAAGTGATGGTCCTGGACCAAATCCAGCAACCACAGTTATTGCTGAAGATGTATTCATGCAATTTTTGTCCAACAAAGAAGAGGATAACAAGGTTGAAGAGGATGCGCTGGACAAACTAAAAAGCATGGGAGATAAGGGTGTTGTTAAGTGCCGAAATTGCACCGGAGATCACTGGACCTCCAAGTGTCCCTACAAAGATACAGCACTCATGGGCAGTAAGTTACCACCATTACTGAGTTCTGATCAAATATTTATTTATTTGTTTATTGTGTCAAATATGCGGTAACAAGTTTCTTTTATATACCTCGTTCAATACAATACATCAATTAATGATTCCTTTAAATCAATTTCAGATGCCAAACTTGCAGATGATAAAAAACCAGTTACACCAGCTGGTCCTGGGGTTTCAGAAGTTGGAAAGCCCCAAGGTTCAAAATATGTTCCTCCAAGTATGCGCGATGGTGGCAACAAACGCGGCGATTCAATGCAAATGCAGCGCAGAGATGATACAACTGCCATCAGAATATCTAACTTATCCGAGAGCACAACAGACATGGATCTTGAGGAATTGGTCAAGCCGTTTGGTGGGATACAAAAGTTGTACCTGGCAAAGGAAAAAAATACAAACGTGTGCAAAGGTTTCGCATATGTGCACTACAAATCACGGCAAGAGGCTGCTAACGCTATTAATGTATTAAATGGATATGGGTATGACCATTTAATCTTGAGTGTTGATTGGTCCAAACCTCCAGCACAAAACAATTAATAAATGAAATTAGTAATTGGTGAGAAAAGAAGTGGACTAATTGTCATTCAATTTTTATTTTATGTCCGATTTGTATATTTTTTTACAGTTTCAGGTTACTTTACAATACAACATATTATTCATTATCACAAAATACATATGCAACGTATTCTTTTGTAGTATAAATCGTAAAAAACTTTTTAAAAAGTCGACATCATAGTATCTTTCAGAGGAGTGACACTTGTTCCAGCACGTATACAAAGTTTTGAAAGTTTTGTACTATTTTTCAAATTCAAACCTATTCCTAAGGTTCTTACACAAAATGTAGAATCATACATTCATGCTAGGATCATCAAATAAATAGTTTCCAAGCCGAACTTTATTAACATTAATTTCATCTTCTGAATTTGTATCAAGGATTGACCTAAAGTGGATATTAATGCTTAAGAATGAATTTGATAAAGCTCGTTAACGTACATTATTATAACACCACTTACAGTTGATAACATAATTTATCAAGATGACATGGAAGTAAGTATCTTGCATGAGGTGACAGATCAGCAAAAGGATCGTCAGTTTCATCAGCACCTTCAAATGTTTCTAATCTGTGAGGAAACTCCAAAAAATTATTGTCCATCTATAAGTATTGAGTGAGACGATTTAAAAATAATGAGATATTGCGAACCTAACAACAAAATGTGTTTGGTATTCTTGTTCTATATCTTGATTATTTCGCTTGGCAAAATCAACGATTGCTGGAAAAATACTTTCTCGAAAATCGGTAATTTCAAGATTTTCCGAGCGTTGCAATTGCTTAAATTGATTGCAACCATTTTTTTTATTTGTAGCGAAAAGTGTGCGCGCTTTGAGTGTATCAATCCAAACTACGCGATAATCTTTTCGAATCATTTTGACTACCCATTCATAGCCTCCCAGTCGAGCTACATCGTTCCACAATTCTGGAGCCCACCAGTCGTGTACCTACGGAATTTTGCATTTTTAATATTTTCCAAGTGCAGCGATGCCGATGTAATAATATCATTTTTACAAACATCACAGCCAGAAAGTTGACTCAAGCTTTTTCTGAACTGTCCCATGAATGACATGAATTGATCAGATTCTCTTACGTACAAAATAATGATTCCCGATTCTCTTACAAGTTTTTCCTTCTGTGGATCTGAATTACCTAGTTCGAAAACTGCATTTTTATCATCCTCAAAGCCGCTTGCACTCATGTTTCCATTGAGAGAAACTTTTTTTTTCTGCACGTGTAAACAGTAAGCCACCAGAATAGTACTTGATACCGCAACTACGACTAAAACAACTGCCACGATGGCAAATACGTACAACATAGCCGGTATTTTTAATATTTGCACATCGTTAGCGTTCTTGACTTCTTCGTTAATGACTGTTGCTTTTACTTCAGTCTTTAGGCAGTCTACAAAAAAAAAATCCGTAAATGTATTACAAATTTTCTGCACGTACATTTCACTCGTAAAGTATTATAATAATCTAATTTTTGTTAAGCTGCTTACACTGTGACCATGCACAAGGCACTTTATTTTTTAAAGGTGGCTTCCAGGAGGTATTTTTACAGCATCTTTCGTCAAATATGCGAACCAAAAGGCAGTATCCCGTATCCTTGGGTAGATTTTGTGCAACGAAATTGCATTCGATTGTTTTTGCTAATTCACCAGTTGACAGCAATGTCTAAAAAACGATTTGAATTATCGAAATCGCAAGAATAACGATTTCATGCACGTAAATATTGAAATTTACTTAGATGGTGAAATCTTACAGTTGTCAAACTACAGCTATCGTTCACTGCATCGGTATCATTTTCCTAAAAGGCAGCACGAGTCAAGAAGGAGATTTTTTCATCAGAATATTAAAATAATAAACTTAAGAGTATTATATTGTAATTTACCACACTCATTCCAAAAAAAAGTGAGACCAAAGAATGTTCACTGTACTTATTGCAAGCACTTTCTTCATTCTTGTGTATTAACGAATTACGAGCCACTTCTAATTTCACACCTAAAGATCCTGCCAGTAGAGAAATATCTGTAGCAATGGTCACCATTTCCATACTGTAAATGATATTAAAGAGATATTTTTATTACTTCGCGACAAATAATTGTTTAAAAAGTACTTAGTAGAAAAGTTGAATGAACCTTGATTCGTTGTCTATCAACGTAGTTTTATAAGTGCACCTAAGTTTGGGCTCTGCGACTTCCGTTTTCTTGTACTCTGTTTTCAAAAATTCATTTCCAACGAATATGTAATCCTCCCCAACTGTAAATCCAAGAGCATAACATCCTGTGTAGATGTATTCATACCACATGTTTAGGACATCCTAAAAAATTCAAGGACTTTTATTATTATAATTTTTTACTAAAATATTACGAAATTTACATTTTTTTGAAATTTAGGTATGTAACTCACTTTGCAAAAAAATGATTCTGATTTATTTTTAGTTTTCTGTTCTTTTTTCGTTGTTTTACTATTCCTGATAGGGCAAATGGTTTTTGCCAAGGTGTGAATTTCGGCGTGGTTTCCCTTACGAAATACATAATTATTACAATCTTCTGAATTATTCACGTATGGATTGATAAAAAGAGACACTTCGTATTTGCACTCAACATCAGGAGACTTGAAATCCACATCCACAACACCTAAAAGAACAACAAATGGTAAGTATTAAATATGTATCAATTAAGTAAGATGAATGCATAATGCAATAGTTTACATGTGTAAAAACTGGATCAAGGCTACAATCGTCAACTTACCGCGACTAGACGAATTGTTTTCATCTAACATTATATTAAAATTGACAACCTTTGGTATGTGTTCTGTGCTACATGAGTCTATGTTATCAATATAACTTGTTACATGTTCATTTAGGTGTAAGGCACATCTGTAGACATAATTGTACTGAAATTAAAAAAGAAAAAAAACATTTTCACGTGTACTCTTGATAAAACATCATAATACAAATAAACTTACATGGCAAATGTTTTTATATTCAAGAGAAAAGGCACAGGCATAGAACATTACCAGAGCCACATAAAGATATATCATTTTTCCATTGATTGTTAACTAGTAAATAAAAATAAGCACGACCACAATACAAGAGCTTTTAACTTGAAAACTTGTTTGGCAAACATTTCTTTTTATTTCTTAATACCAATTACTTTTTGCCTATGCCTAAAGAAAATTCGACTTGAAGCTAATATTTAGACAGTTTGAATTTGCATTAAACAGTGATGCAATTACATTCAACATGTGTAACCAAAACAAAAGTACCGGCCATCAAGTATAAACTATGAATTTGAATAAAAGTTGATCTGGCTGTAAAAAGTACCAGAGATTCTTTTTTTACGCAAGCTGGATGTAATTTTTCATGAGCTGTTAAGCTTAGGGTATTGTTTCGCAGTTTCGCACGCAAAAAAATATTTCCACTGCACACAACGGAGATAATGAACAATGAAGTATGAGGATGGTCACTGACCAGACCATGTGACCATTGGTCAGTCACAGTGTCACTCAGTGAACTCAGTGTCTCAGTCTCTGACTCAGTGAGCATTAGGGTGCGTTTAGATTTTAGATGGAGTCTGGCAGTCTGCACTCTGCACTCTGCAGACTGGCAGACTCGCGCCAAGTTCAAATTATGTTTGAATTATATAATATCTCAAAATAATTCAATACAGCAAAAAAAAATGTATTTATTATCATTATAGTGATAAAGCTTTGTTATGATCAGTTTTATTCACAATATAACGTGTCAAATATTATTTTATAACTTTTGTATGAATTTATGTTGACATCGAACAGTCGGTAAGTGGGGTCACTCATATAGCCTGGCACGTATAGC
>JAPYYV010009114.1:0-18941 GCA_030522625.1 Copidosoma aretas | reverse complement strand
ATTAAACTCCATATTCACGATCAGCGACCCCAAAAACCCCTGTACACCAAATTTGGTACAAATTGATTGACTTTAACAACGTTTTTATGTATACACAGTAATGTGACCATTTAAATTCGATATATATATACATATAAAACATATATATAAAAAGTCATCACAGGACTAAGGGAAACGGATCTTTGTAGCTGATCTACTTACGAACAAAATAAGCCCAAAATTGATTATTTAGACTCAAAATTCTGCGAACGCACGAATTTTGAGACTTTTTTTCTGTTTTGGCCCCACTGTGCGGCGTCGTGTTGGAGCCAGAGCCCTCCATAAAGTTACTTGGTGTAACGTTTGACAGTACGCTAGACTTCAGTGAGCACTGCGCAAATACCTGTAGAAAGGCTTACGCATCTTTAAATCGAGTCAGAAGGTGCCACGATGCTTTATCCTTCGGTATGCGACTTATGCTGGTAAAATCCTTGGTTCTCCTATATTTCAACTACTGCGCTCCTCTATTTTTGGGCTTGAATTAGGAGCATTTAACCGGGCTTGGAAGCGTCATGAACGCAGTGGTACGTTTCGTCACTGACAAAATGAGACGGGAGCATATCTCAGCCGAATATGTTAGGTGTGACACATTAAAAATAGGCGAAAGGATTAAGTTTTACACCACAAAATTGATCCCAAAGGTGCTCCTGAGTTCGAAGCCGGCTTACTTGCACGAACGTCTACGGTAGCGCCCCGAAAACGAAAATCATGCGCAGCAATGTGCCCCAATCACGCTTGTGATCGAAGATGAGCGCTCAGACTCTGCGATGGGCTCGTTCTGTATAGGCGAAGCCCAAATGTGGAACGCTCTCCCGAGCAAGTTGCGCGTACTTTACGAACGTCAGTTCTTTGGTCTGAGACTCAGAGAATTAATTATGATCGATGAGACTCATAACCGAAATCATAAAGATGCAGCAACGGCTGTGATATTGTATTTACCAAGCGCATGTGATACTATTGAGTGACATTTTTGTGTGACACTTTTAATTTGTTTTTGTGATTTTCATTCATTGTACGATACTGTTCATCTGCTCTAGGTTTTAAATTCTTTTTACAACTATTTTTACCTTTGCGAGAGACTAATTTAATTTAATGTGAGAAAGAACAATAAATGTGAAATGGTCATATAATTGTCTGCGTTATTAGTTTATATAATTAAATAGGCTTAATTTGACACGTATAGTAATGTATTTTCAGCAAGGTTTTTTTGTCTCCGTATGCAAATGTATGTACTATGCATATCGGCGCTAGTTGAACAGATCCACAGGCTCTCGATCTCAATAAATTTCAATTTTAATTTTAATTCAACGGCTATCCTGGGCCCGCGGTCCTTAGCCTAATAAAACACTACATATATCTACAATGGTACTACCGAGGGTCTGCGCACCTGCTACCCAGCGCGCCCACCCCGCTTCAATCGCCGACGCCGCAGCCCCTCACTTCAAGCTTGTGGCCGATAATTTGCCGCCCAGGTAACGTGCTCCTGCTACCCAACGAACCCGCTTGCTTCAATCGCCGATGCAATGGCCCCCTAACCTCGAACTTGTGGCCGATGATTTACTGCCGAAAAGACGCGTGGCTGTCCCACGCACCACAGTGCATGGCTACCAACTGCAACGCCGAGCTTGTGGCCGATGACCTGCCGCCCAGACGACGTGCTCCAGTCCCGTGCGCCGCGAAACGTAACGCGTGGCTCCCGTCGCTACACTTCCAGCCGATGACTCGCCAACCGGACAACGCATCCGTTCTGCTGCCGCTAGTGCCAACGTTCCGATTCCGTCACTGCTACTGACATCGATGGAAGCGCGCATCACGCGACCAACGTTAGTACAACTTTTGATGAGGTAGCACTAAGACAAAGTAGCTCTTAAGAATACCCGCCAAATTCCGTCAACTTTCTTCTTTTGCCCGTGTCACCTACTGATTTCACAGCTCCTCACACGTCGCTCGCGATACTGCAAAGAAGCCGTCGGAGAGGGCATTTATTCTTCGACTTAAGCGCCAATAAACCTTTTCACTGGTTGCACGAGAACTTTACAAGAGCTAGCGTGAAAGTAACTTGTTTCATAGTCCGTGGTAACCCACTATTCGGTGGCGATAGCGGCAGTGAATGGTAATCATTTTTGTGTTTATGTTATCGTGCAAATGAATGATCTCGCTCGTACGGGTTCATTCAACTTATCTTTAGACTTCAAAGAGTATCTTCTTTCAATAAAGTGATGATTAACTAATTGTAATTCGTTTGCTAGAAGCAGCGAGTGGCCAAATATCTACTGCACTCTGTCAAAAAGCCGAGCGATCGCGAGAGGGATGCCCGCATGCGCCGCTGATGAGATCGCAAGCGCTTTCATAAAGCTAGCGCATAAGCAGCTTGTGCAAGTATTGAGCCTGTTTTGAGCGTCGCGATCTGCTGCTCATCTAGTGTTGTTAATATGATACCACCGCGGGCACCACCTTCGATCTTAGCTGTTAAGAGCTCGCAGGCAGAAAGCGCTCGCGGACGCGGTGAGTGCTCATATTTTTTAAATTTAGCTAATTGAGGACCACACAACTCGTGTAACTCATAGTATATTTTAATGCAAATATTCTATTTTATAAAAATTATAACATATTCAAATGGAACAATTCGTAAATTTTTTTGATATTTTAAGACACTTAATTAATATTGTCACTGTACATTTTACTTTTTAACGCACGCCCACGCACCATCGCATGATGCTCCCGACGCCGAGCTTGCGGCCGATAACTTGCCGATAAGACGACGCGCCCTTTTTGATCCACCATTGTCACCATTAACACCACGTGGCTCTCTTTGGCAAGTAAATTTTCAACCTATGTAAAATAATTGAAATGTTTAATTCTTACAGGGGAATGAGATTCCGTCTTTATTGTTATCTTATATTTTATATACGCACGTAGATCCGACATATGACCGAGCTATGATCAACTTAGGTGAACATGAAGATTTTCATGGCCGACTATTAAAGTTATTAATCAGTCAATCCCTCTCTCTCTATTTTTCACCTCTAAAAACGACTGCAAAATTTCTATGATATGAAGAAAAATTTAGTTGCAGTGATTTCAGTATCGTACCTTATCGTGAGGAAACATGGACGCAGTCAGTCGTAAGATATACTCTTCACATTGCTAATACTTGCGAACCATACTTTAGTAAAAAAAAATGAAAAATGAACAACGTAGAAGAAAAAGTGATTATAAATCGCCCTGCCATCCCTGAAGACGGAGATGCTTCTAAAATTGACAATAGAATCGTACCACCAATGAACTTACAGGTGCATTGTAAGCACGCGATGCGATTCAGACGTCATTCGTTTCCTTTCCACCGAATTGCAATTAATGCTATGGTGGAAATTTTACAATGGAAAAACCAATATAGATTTTTTTTAATTTATGAAGCCCGTTTGGAGGAATTAGAGAATTATTTCCTCCAATGTTGAAAAATCGTGAGTGTCGTGAGTGAAGTGGTTGGCATCGTTACGATACCGTTTTTAAAGCCGTAAGTAACAATGATCTGAAACATTTAGGTTAGTACTTTAGGCAGCATAAGTAAATTATCATAAGCTGTGAAATTTTAAGGCGTATGAAGCATGCAAGGGAGAACCGCTTTTTGTATTAAAAAAAAAATTAAAGTAGTTAGTTCATCTGGAGTCGCGAATCCAAGAATATCATGCGATTGTAAAAGTATAAAAAAATGTTAGACTGTGTAGAAGCACAACAAATCAAGGATTCGGATAAGGAGAAGGAAAGTATTCGGAACTTATACGCAAGGGCGGTTCGTCTTATGCCCTCTACTGGCCCGAAAAATACTGTGGCAAACGTTGCATCGCGAAAATATGGCGACAGTGAGCTCTGCCAAACCTAATAAAGTAAGTTGATTAATAATTTTTGTGCTTAATTATTTAATATTTTTAATAATCAATGTTTTATACTTGCAAATTTTACCAAAAATATTTAGGGAAAATAAATTTACAACCGTAAACGCTGATAAACTAAATCTAGTATGATTTTTCATAAAAATCTATTTCTATGATAATTATTATTTCTGATGATAATTATAACGTAAATTTTTCCTTTTTTCAGTATTTGAAACATTCATTGGAAGCAGATGTAGAATATGAGAAAAAGTAAAATGTATAGTGGCAGTGTATATCTGTATTTAATGTGTTAACATATCAAAAAAAATTTATGAAATGTTCTATTCAAAATATATTATGATTTTTATGAAATAAAATACTTGCATTGAAATATAATAGGGGTAAACGGTACAGTCGTTGGTTCCCCTACAATCATTGACCCTTTTGTTTTTAATTAAAAATTATAAGAAAACTATGCTTGCTATTATTTTTAAGGGCATCATTGCACTTGCTAGCCATTCGTCATTATGTTAGTAATTTTAAATGTTTAGAAATATCCATATTGTTCTTAATACTTGCCTCTTCAGGATCTCCAATCGACACGTTCATTGACTCTTGGCGATATGGTGTGAAACAAGGTTTTTTTTAAGCATTTGTATAAGATTGAAAGCTTTCTTTTAATAAAATTTGATGTATTAAACTAAATGGTGAGTCTAGGATTGTATTAGATATATTTTCTTGCATAAAATTTGTTCCTATTGGTTAAATTATATGGGGTCAATCATTGGTATTTAAAATATGCGGTATCGACCCCCCGGTCAATGACTGGTCAATCACTCTGAATAGATTAGCGGTACATTCAGACAGTGATTTACCATCTGTAAGTTCGTGCTAATACTGCCTTGGTAAGATTATTATTATGATAAAATTTTTATCAATACATTTATTTATGGTACAAAAAATTTAGCTTAATGAGAAGTTTATACATTTTTTTGTACGAATCAGTAAGAATAATGACTTTGAATCTGTTTCTTGTTGTGATCATGTAACCAATGACTCTTTCCATTACTAGGTTATATTCTTGGTAACTGTCAGCATGCTAAAAGCACCTTCTGGGACTGCATATAAAAAAACACACTTAGGAGAGTTAGTGCAAAAGGCAGTACGTGAAGGAATGTCAAAACATGAATCTTCCAGAAAATTGTATGTTCCCAGATTAACAATAATTTTTCGATTAGGCAGTAAATTCAAAAAAACTATCCTGGGTCCTCCTCCAGTGTTGTGTTTTGATGGAGAAAGTAAGATCGTACAATGGGTGAGTGCATGTGCTGAAAAAGGATTTCCTCGAAGGAAAGAAGACATACAAGCTAGTTTACAGCAATGTATTGAGGCAAATAGCTTGGAAACTCTTATTAAAATCAATATCGCAGGTGATAGCTGGTACAAAAGTGTCTTGAAAAGAAATCCACCGCTATCTGAAAGGTTTCTGAAACGATTCACAACGGCTAGCTCATGTGTTAGTGAATCTGATATACGCAAATGGTTTAAAGAGATGACAGATTATTTATTGAAAGAAAATTACGCAACTATTTCAGAAGATCCTACGCGTACATTTAATAGCGATGAAACGTATTTCATGGTTTTTCCAAAAATGAAGAATGTTTTGGCTATGAGTGAAACTCGCAACGTGGAATAAATAGAAAAGGGAAACGCGAAATTAAATTTTACAGTTCTTCTTACTTTTGGTGCCGATGGTATAACAACTCCAACGATGGTAATTTATTGATACAAAAGGTTACCTGGAGCTGGAGGGCGATCAGTTCGTAAAGACAAGGGCATAGGTGTCACTCCAACTAGTTATGTGAATTCGAAGTTGTTTATACAATACCTCGAGAAAATTTTTCATTGGAATTTAGAAGAGAAAACCCTACTCAGTCTATTACTTTCGAATTATTCGCTTCTATTTTAAAAAAAGCAGTTGATGATTTTTTACCGAATGGTGATGCTATAAAGAACGCTTTTTGAACTTGTAGACTGCATCCATGGGATCCATGCGCGATAGATAATACAAAGTGTCTTAGTTTTGATTAACGAAAAGCTGACAAGACTGAATTTTTTCAAGTATTAAATAGAACCCCTATAACTGGAGCCTATGAAACTTTTTCTCAAATTGTGGGGGAAAATTTATTACGTAAGTTTCAATTATTCGATTCCCAAGAAGGAGAGTCTGAAGAATTTTTAGCATTACATAAGCTATTTGAGTATCATACGAAATCATCAAATATGTCTGAAACACCAGAACACAATTTTGATTCACGTACTGTACAACCAAAGCCTAAGAAAGAGGATAGTAGTGAGTTTTGTGATTCAAAGGACGATAACTTACAGTCACTGAATTTCAAGGACATTCCTACAATTTTTGAAAACCGGCTGCCAGCTACATCACATGATACCCAGTGAGAGAGAAAGTGATACTCTTATCGACATAGATGTGTACGACACTAGTATTAATCAGTCGAGTAACTTGACGACTGACAACTTAGCAAATACAGATGATAGTTTAAGTGAAAAGATAAGTAACGAGTTAAATGTTGAGACCGAATGCTTAGGACTATTAACTAAGGAAGCAGTGCACCAGAGTGCATGATACAAATACGATTCAAGTATTGATAGTCATGTAGTTGTTAATATTATTAAAAGTATAGTTTTATCTACTGTTGACCTTGATAGTGATAAATTGTTTGCACTTGAAGACAAAATTGAGAATGATAACGTACTAGACTTATTACCTAGTAAGAGTAGGTTCAAAAAGCTGATTGAATTTTTGAATCGACCTCCAACACCAAAACTAAAAGGTAAAAGAGTTGCAGAAAAAAGGCTATGCAATAAAAAAAAAAAAAAAAAAAAAAAAAAAAAAAAAAAAAAAAAAAAAAAAAACAAGAGCCGTTGGAAAAGAAGAAAAGAGTTGAAAAAAAAGATTAAGCAAAAAAATAATGAAATTACAGATAAAAGCCAATAATACAAACGCAATCAGAATAAAAAAAAAAGAATACCAGGAGGAAATTCAGTGCTCTGTTCATCAAGAGAAGTCTGAGCTGCCGAAAAAACGAATGGACAAGCCAAAGATTAAGAGTGTTTAAGTTATAAAGAAAACGAAAATCTCTCATTTATACTGTGATTGATTACAATATAATTTTAAAATAATTGTAATATATTTGATCATTTTTATTAAAGTCTGTTACGAATAAATAATAATAATAAGTCTTTAAATTCATGAATTAGTACCTTGACTTGGTATTTTGCCTGACGTTTTAATGATTTAGTAAAACTTTTAAATTATTTTTATAAACTTAAAATACTTTCTTATGTAACAAAATATTATTTAAATGTACCCTATATCCTTTGTTACTTTTTATGGATCGATTCTTGTCTCGGGGGTCGATGACTATCGAATAAACAATCAATGACTAGGTTGAAAAGGTCAATCAGTGTAATTTTACTGATACCATGCATTTCGAGCAGCTTTAAGACATATTTTCACATTATTCATATAAATTCTTTTTATTTCGTCGAAAGCTAATGTTTTTCAATCTGTTTAACTATGATTTTTCTTTTTAACGGTATTTTAACGTTTTCCTAACACTTTTAATGCAAAACTATCCTCAAACGGTCAATCAGTGTACCTTTTACCCCTATGAGTTAAAAGAGCTGTGTAGTCCTAAATTAGCTGAATTAAAAAAAGTTGAGCACTTACAGCGGAGCAGCTAAGAGCACTAGATGAGTAGTAGAACGTGGCGCTTGAAACAAGCTCAATACTTGCATAAGCTGCTTGTGCGCTTACTTTACGAAAGCGCTTGCGGTCTTACGAGCGGCACACGCGGACATCCCCGCTGCGATCGCATAGCTTTTCGACAAAGTGTTCTAGATATTTGGCCACACGCTGCTTGCGATACAACACGTGCGTTTTCAGAAAACTAGAGCAAAAGGTGGCTCGCTTTATTTACTAAAACACCAATGCACCCCGTTACTGCTGCTGATATCGACGTCAGCGCTTATCATGCGACCAACTTTAGTATAACTTTTGATGAGGTAGCGCTGAAATAACGTAGCTCGTAAGAATACCCACCGTATTCCGTTGACTTCCTTCTATTTCCCGAGTCACTAACTGATTGCGACATATATCCTCACACGTCGTTTGCGATACCGTAAAGAATTATTCGGAGAGCTAAAGCATTTATTCTATAACTAAAGCACCAAAAAAACTTTTCACCGGTTGCACAAAAACTTCACAAGAGCTAGCACGAAAGTAACTCGTTTCGTAGTCCGTGGTAACCCACTAGTCGGCAGCGATAGCGGCAGTGGATGGCCATAATTGTCGTGTTTACGTTATGGTGTACATGAGTGATCTCGCTCGTGGGAATTCATTCAACTTATCTCTAGACCCCATAGAGTTTCTTTTTCAAATAAAGTGCTAATTAACTAAAATTTCACTTTGTTCGAATATTTTATACGTCTCCTGAGGCAAACAAATTTTCTTTATCGAAATATTGTATGTCCTCTCGCTTTTTATTTCGCTCGTGGAGACGACTGAGAAAATCCTATGGCTCTAGGGCTGTAGAAAAGATAGACATAGACAGATATGCGTCAAGATATCCCAACCGATTTCATTAATGTAACGATAAATTCTAAAAATTTTAATCGAAGAAACATTAGTCTATTCTTGTAACTACGACCATATAAGTTCTAAGTAACACAAGTATACCCCTCGATGAGTCAGCGACACATGTCAGCTTTTCATACTTTAATTAAATTATAAGAAGAATAGTATTAGCGCGTTATTGCAAATGCGAATAAGTTTATACTTGCATGTTGATATTAGTTTTTAATAACACGAGAACTTCTTTTTCGTTTATGGTTTATACATATGGTATAGTGAGGATTTCAGCAAGCGTGCGATACTCATATCTATTATTATTAAGAAATATTATCCTCGATGAGACACTAAGAGCCATTGAAATATATTAAGAGTGCTTGTCAAAGCAGTGTTGCTCGTTCGAATGTGATTTATTACCTCCAAATGTCTTTTTACATCCCTTCCTTTCTCCCTCAGATAAAGAACAGAATACATTTGTGCTGAAAACTTTGAGCAGACATCAGTCTTTGGTGAATTATCGTACAATCAATACATTAGAACGGAAACGTGGAGAATCGACAGAAGAGGGGATTGGAGACAGAAGTTGTTGATCTGTTAAAGGTAAAACGACATAATCAATCGCCCGTTCAGATTTATTGCAAGCTTTATGGCTTGAATAAATTATTCGGCAAAAAGAACAATCGTTGGGCTCAAATACGGAAAACTGTTGGATAGTGATTGGAAGTTCATCGTTCGTCTTTTGGGTACTGATTTGAAAGGGGTTCCATTCACGATTTCTCATTGGAGGGAGTTTAAATCAACCTACTTCGATATTAAGAAGTACTTTACAACAAACAATAGTAACTCAAAGGATATTAAAAATGTATAGTTCTAACTGGCCAATAATGTTCTTAATCAGCTACAAGGAAATAGCTATAGAGTTTGAAGAGAGAAAACGCCAAGGTGAAGGTGGTAGTGTCATAAAGCAGTACCGTCGTAGTTTGGTATTAAAAAAAGGTTACCTTTTATTATTTCAACCAATTTATTGTAAAGTGTATGAACTATAACTTGCGAGTGTTGAGCGAATCATCCGATTCGATGCCTGTCATCGCGCAGCAATTTGTGAATTATATTTTGGAAAGAGGTGCAAGTATGCATGAGGGACAAATCGATTATACGATAACATGCCAAATGTTGTAAAAAATATTTGAAGCATTTTGAATGATAAGGATGCAGAGAGTATGTACGAAAAAGTTTTAGCGCACGGTACTATCAAACATGAATATTCAACAAAAAAATGTATGCTTGAAGTCGTAAACGACATTGCTTTATTTGATATTCATGCTCTAGTAGATGCTGTCAAATATACACGTACGATAGATTCATAAAGTGCATTCATATTGTTGTTACTTAACCTCAGATTCTCTCCTCTTTCTTTTTTTTTAAACACACAAAAATTTCAATGACATTGAAGTAAAAGAGGCTAATTCTCTAAAAAATTTCGAAGCGCTAACGAAATGTGTCTTTGTCAGTCCCACCATCATGACAAGTTTACTTAAAAAAAAAAACTATGTATATTCGTTCTATACGGGCTCTTACCCTGCTATGACGACAATTAGAAGAGAGGGGAGAAATCTTTTAAGGTAGGCAACGTGAAAGGAATTTTATTTTATAACATGTTTTGATGTCAAAGTTTTCACAACAATATCAAGTAGACGGTGTGGTTAAATATCATATATTAGTTCAAATAGCGTGTCGAAACGTGCCAAAATTGTTCATAACACAACGAAGCGGAGATATGAAATGTAGTAAGAGAGTTTTTATTTTTAAAACTTGTTGGAATACGCTGACATGATTATTTTCAAGAAATCAGTTTTACCAAGTTTGATCGATTCCACTTTATATTGTGTGTCACCGATGTTTTACTTTTTCAGTTGCTGTTTTTGTAGTAGTATTGAATGTAGTAAGACAAGACGTTTGATATTACTTTACGAAAAACAAATCCACACTCGTTGCCGGTATTCTGCGATGCAATGATGTACCCCCGATGCTGCACTCTTTCAGTCGGTCCCAAATATCATGTAAAATACATATTATGATAGGTTTATGTATCTACGTCTCTACCCCTCTCACGATTATTACCGTGCAAGAAGCATTAGATACTCGTAGATCAAAATAATGCATCTATTCTCCGAGTCAACAGTACGCGATAACTCGAAGCTGCGTGCTTATTTTTACTTTGATGCTTGTAGTTTAAGTATAGAATTTTTCGTGCAGCATTGATGTGCCTAAAGTAAAAAAAATTTACTTCGTATTCTTAGAGATTGTTTTAGTTGTCGCACTGCTTCTTCCCAAAAAACTTGCTTCGCTAAACGTATCTACACCTCTACTCCTCACACAATTATTACCGTGCAAGAAAAATTAGATACTTATCGATTGAAAGGGTATGCCTTTTCTCCAAGTCAGCAGTACGAAAATGGAAGAAATAATGAAGACTTATAAATCCGGTTGTGATAATAATAACTGTATGATAAGTGAAAAGATGTTTTCTTTTATTGACGTAGTGTAATAAAAAAAATATGTTGTGTATCTATAATTTAGTTATTAAAAAAAGGTTTGAAATACAATATTATTCTTATTTATTTAAAAGTTGGACTGCTATTATTCTAATTATTCAGAGTAGTGAATCGTGAAATAAGTTTTTCCACTGTCTTAGATTACTTTCAATAAGCTTTAGCAATGAGTGACACACACACTCACACACATCACAGAATTAGTGTATTATAAGTAGAAAGATGTTTTTGATATTAATGTTGTATAATCGTAGGAATGTGGTGCGGTTGTATCGTCAACGACACGCGCACACACCTTAAAGAGACCTATATTTGAACTTTGAAATGTGACATCGAGAAACTATTTTTCTTGGAAAACGCTTTAGTCCTCACACTACCTCTGGACGAGAAGGTAGCAGTTCTCGAGGACACTCCTGAAGAAACAATTGAAAATATTTTAGACGTCTACACGCCGCAAATCGTACATGTATAGTAAACAGCGTGCAAATCTAAAAATTATCGTGTTTGTCAATAAGTGAGTTTTTTAAGAAAATTTTAAATTAAACATTTAATATGATTAATAGATGGTTTGTAGTAACCTATAGTAAAGGATCGTAAAATAAGTTTTTCTACTTTTTTCCACTGAGCTCCTGCAATAAGTGTCATACACTCTTATACTCACACACACACACACACACGCAAATGCTGCACTCTGGGAAAAGTAAGGTGCGCTCTCTCTCTCCCACTATCTTCCTATTCTCTCTTCCTCTCTCTCCAATTGATTTTTTCAACTCATTCCCCTCTTCTACGATCGAAAGCTTTCGCATAGGTGGTTGTGAGTATTCCTCACATTTCTCCCCCACCCCTTACTTCCCAACCTCAATTGTGGGCATACACACACGTACGCGCGCACGATCTGCAGAGGCAACGCTCTTGTTTTTGACGAGCCAGAGTGTCGCAATAACTAGTCACTCAGAATTTAAAAACACTTCAAATCAATTAAGCGCAAGTCGTACAAAAGGATGGAAAAATTTTTCCCCTGAGTGTGATTCAAACCCACAACTTGCCAGTCCGTAGACAATTGCTTTGCTAATTTAGCTAACAGACGAGACTATATGAGCACTTGCTGGAAGTCCTTATTAGTTTAATGCTACTAGTAGGTATTTAATATTTTAATTCGCGGTAAATAATCAAGTTTGGTGTATTGTAGTTGCGTTGGAGAGGTTATATATACCACATAAGCAGAGCCGTTCATTAGTGCGCGAGATTGCGTGCTAGGCAACGCGACGTGGGCTTCGTGTACCCCGCTGCCTGTGCCCATAAATGCCCCACATTTTTAATTTTTTTATTTAACAGTGACTTTTTATGGGAGTTGAAAAAAAAAACATATTGAACGTTAAGACTTTAAACTATCGATTTAGCAGATATGTTTTTGGATTCAAGTGTTTCTTCATTTTTTTCTAGACGTTTCAAAAATGATGCGGCATGACAGTATCAACCTCTGAATTTGTATATTTTTGTCTAAAAAAGTACGTTACTTTTAAAAAAAAATTTTTCCCTGCATGTACTATAAGTTTCCTGCTTTCAATAAAAAAATAAAGCAGCATCTGGAAGTGATTGAATATTTAAAAAATTAGGTAGCCCCTTCTACCTGACTAGCTCCGTATAAACCATCTTCCTCTAGCGCCATGGCATGATGACAGTATCTCCGAATGTACCGTGCAGCAGCTACATGATGTATTCAGAGCTGCTGATGCGCCGTGACCGTGCACTCGCTGCACGGGTCCCACACACTCATTGCACGGTGCAGCGCATTAGCAGCTCTGACCGTACCGTGCAGCAGACAGACCACCTATCGCACTATGACTTCCCGGATTTTCTCTCAGTGTACATAAAACTAATGTTTGAAATGTTACGGGAACGAATTTGTGAAAAAATAATCCAAGCAGTCGTGGGACTGCCTGGAAAAACTATGCTTATAAAGAGAAAGAAGAAAATATCATATATTAAAAAAATTGCAGCCTGACATCAGCTCGGTTGAAGCATATCTTGCCAATCATAAATCTACAAATCAAACGTCCATAAGAATCCATAATCAATTAAGAAAGTTGGTCAAAGAGCAGGACTACATAATTATTAAAATATTATTTTACAAAATAATTCAATATTTTCGATTTCGGCGACCACATATTGCAATCTTCAGGGCTACCTTTTGAAAAATACGGTCCTATAAAGAATGATTAAATAATACATAAATAAATGGCGTTGGTGGACTAAACAATTGATCTAATGTAAAGATAAAAACGTAATTAAAACGAAAATTCCAACTAGTTTAATCTTTATCTTTGATCAATACAGTACCATACGAATTTGTAATATCGAGTCTAACATAGCACAAAACGTTTTGTAAAACGTTTATTTTAAAATTTAAAAACTGTTCTCCCAAGAGCTCAGAAACGTTTCTGAAACGTCTTTAAAACCGCAAAATGTCCGTAGCTGAGCTCAGCATAAGTTTATATAAAATGTTCCAAAAACGTTTCCAAAATGTTTCTGAAACGTAGCTGCATTTAGTAAAAATATAGGAGAAACATGGATTATTATTATTATTCAAGCAATACCAAAATTTATAAAAAATAATAAAAATAAGAGTAAAATTAAAGATATGAAGAAAAAAAATTGCTGAGCTGCGGAGACGAACTGGGTCAGCCTTAATAAAAAGCGAGCATATCTTATCCACTTGGTTAGAGTGGATGAGATTTCTTATATACAAAATAAGGATTTTATAGGGTACAAGTACCAGTATTTTTGTTGTTCGTAATTACAACTGCATAAATCATAGAAAATTTTTTTTAATTTGACGATTTACTAACTGATAAATTCACACAAAATCGCTATTAAATGAAAACTCAATACAAAAGTAGAACATCGCATTAAATCCCAAGAGTAAATGTAAGACGAAAAATATTATCAGTGAAAGATTAAAATATTTCTATATTAAATTCAGTAAGTAAATTGTCCAAACACGTATTTGTATTTTCATAATTGTGTTGTAAATATGGCAAACAAAAATACTTGTTTTGTATATTTATTGTTGTCATTATGTATAAATTTAGCAGCGAGCGCAGCGGTGCGCACTTATTATTTAGCCTGAAGAGATACTTGTGTGTTACACTCGTCAAAACACCCGAGCGCAGCGTTACGCATCTCACGTAGCTCGAGCGCCGAGACGACCACGCCGCTTACGCAACGTCATTTATTTGCCGCCTCGTCACGGCTCCGGTTTAATTTTTAAAAGGAGATAACAAGAACAATCGCCGTATGTTCGTTATGTACGCGGTGCCTGGGGATTAGAAGCAGAAGAGCTTTTTTTAAAAAAAACTACTAGGGTTTTACCGACGTTACACTCCTCTCATAAAATTGTTACTAGGGGTTTTTCTTGAACACCTGTGAACAATAACCCTGCATAAAACTATCGAAATTTCTTAGTGTCCACTGTTAGTTGCTTAACATATATATGCTTTTTAGATCTCACTTACGGCTTAGGGTTGATTTTAATATTCTTGCCCACATTTGCCCAGGGTACCTTAAGGTATGTATTACTTACGAGGGACCTTATAATGATGAAAAACACTTCAAAAAACCATCGTCGGGTCCATCTCACAATTAGTGGTAGTCAGAACTGTAATGTATTGTATGCTTGTTCTATCGACTGACGTACATTGCGCTGGTGTTAGTACATACTTATGATTAATTTTATGAGTTAATATTAGTAATGATTACATACATTTTTATTATTACTTTTCCTTTCATTGTTGCTTACGTCGTCTATTTTGTTAGTCATTACTATACGCTTTTAAGTACTGTTAGTGTAGGTTACAACACTTTCTTATTATTAGTATCGTTTTTTTTTGGTTTTACATGTTTGTGTATTAACTAGTGTTAGTCTTACTACTGTTGAAAAGGTAACATAAGAAAACAATTCATTTCTTATTATTCTATAAGCAGAGTCACGTCTGAACATCTTACCCCCTCGTCAAAAAACTAACCGATTACGTAAATTATTGTAATACATCAAATATTTAAAAATGAATATGCTCAGCGGTACGGCTGCTGAATGATCTTGATGGAAAAATTGAAATTTTCACTGAATGCTGACAGCTCGGCACTCTCTGAAGACGTCATGCCGTGTCAGCTGATAGAAGGAGAACGGAAACGCCGCAATTCTGCTCTCTGCAGTGTATTTTAATGCAAGAGTACAACATCATTTTTCAATAATTTTATTACAAAAATGAATCCTATTTTCCAATGAAATATTTTCTTATAATCAAGGGTCAAAAATAAGTTCACAAGAGAAAAATTTTTTGAACAACCATAATTGTATTGTTACGCTTTTATAATTTTTTCCAATGATCTTTTTTTTTTTAGTCATTTTTGATTTTATACTGATAAGTTTTTCAGACAGTATTTTATTAACTCCTGACACACTTTTCTTTTTATTAATCTCTTGTAAATATTGATAGCTTATACTGTACTTGGCTGATTTGACTAATAAACTACGAGAAACAGCAAATTTGAGAGGATTTCAGCCATCAGAAAAATTTGCGGAGGTGACAGCGCTTCACGAAAATTAGAACTAGATTCATTTTTAAGTAAACCATTAGCCTATACTTGTAGTTTCATTTTTCCTGGAGCTTTTCTCTCACTGTCATCACTAAAGTGTTTTCTAAAAATAGATAGAGTATCAGTAAATCTAAGAATAGTACTGAACTCTTTAGTTAAGTTACTACTTACAATAACTTGCAACAATCAAGGAATGTCAGATACAGCGTTATCAGCGACTAATAAATTCATTGCACTTGATGAATTTAAAAACTTGTTAAATGAAATTAAAGCTTCTCTTATATCTACTGTCAATACTTTCTTGTAATTTAAAAAGAGTTCTCCTAATAAGTTTGTTAATCCTGTTACCTTTGCTACGATAGGAGGAATATTTTGGGGAGGAGTTACGTAAACGTTGAACTCTTGATCATCACATTTAGCTGCAATTTGCAGTACATCATTAGTCATTCGTAACCCCCCGTTTCAAGATCAATATTTACAATAGAGTATTTACAATCTTTTACATTGGTTTCTGATTGAGGTTTGATCTCAAAATCAATACTGCAATTTCTTTTATAAATAACACCTTCAAAACGTTCCTTACTTTTTCTTAATAATTCTCTTTTTTTTTCAATTCAAGACGGTTCCTTTTTTTCCTTCCTACTTTTAGCTTTTAAAGCTGCTTTTTTCTTGCTGCATCATACCTGCGAGCATATGCGACTGTGTTTGTGCCAACACAAAGTTGTAATTTTTTTTTAATAGTAATCGAAGAACTTTCTCCCATTTTTTTACAAAAACAGCACTTGCAACTCTATAATCTGCGGACGCACTTTAGCTGTAGCAAATAGTTTTTGGTGCCCTTTGCGCAATCATATTATTAACGCTTTCATTACCTTGACTAGAAGCTCTCATAGAAAACTTACTTGAGCTATTCGCATAATTATTAAATGAATTTCGCAGATCGTTCTAAAGACTTTGATCTTTTAATTTTATCTTCTGGCTTTCAAAATTTTCCAAGCTATGGCACCAGTTTCCGCAGTTTTCATGAGTATCAAATAAGTGATCTGGAATACTTCGTAAAACTTTTGCGATCTCGATGCTATTGCCAGTATTCTGAGCTACTGCATATACTGCATATGAAAATAACTTTTGTATGTGCACAATCTCACCAGCCATGTTTTTTTACTCAGAGAAATTATTTTTCATACCATGTAATAGTTTTCTAAAATTTTTTGGTAAATGATTTGAATCGCAAAGTTTATAAACTTTTTTAGGATTCTCCTTTTGGACAGCAGCCATAGTCCTACTGTCTTGGTCGCTGATTACTACCCGAACAGATAATCCAGCGTCTTTCAAAATACTACTGTTATTTATTAATTTAGCTCCAGCGAATGCTTCCATGACCATTGCACTGTCCTTGAAGTTTTCACGACATACATGGTCGTTGTTGTCATGGCCCAGGTCGCAGGAGTAGCACTTGCGGTTACCCGTAGCGTAGTCTAAAATCTTCCTGCTTAAAAATCCGATTATGGTACCATATCCATTTAGGCTATCGTAACTACGACCATTCCCGCGTTCGATCCAGCCCATGTTATAGAAAGTTGATATATGCATAACACTTCCCAATTTCTCATCAAACCTTTTTAAATTACCCTCAACGCTGCAAAATCCTGGTGACGAAGCTATCTCTGTAGCACATTCTCGAAGAATATCTAAGTTTGGATATATATCTTCAATAATCTCTGGGGGCCTAGGAAAAGGAGGAGAAAAAGTGTATGTATACAAAAATAAACAAAATATTTTTACTAACAAATAAAAAAGTATGATTTGTATTGTATAGTCATCATATTAAGTATTATACAACATACAGGTAAAAATTAATATTGTACATTGATTTTCATTAAATTGATACTTTCTTACTGTTTATTATGAATATTGTATAAGTATAACACTATAAGATTAGTTACAGACATTTGTATACGTAAAACCATGGTTTTTGAGTATTATTAATTCGTATTTGTTAAAAATGCTATGATTTAGCCACTTTATAGATTCAACACTGTCGTTATAATATAAAAAGTATGTTTATACTTTTTACTAAAAATGATAAAATCACTTGTAATTTTAAAATGTTACTAATCAATAAATCGTAACATTACTACAAAAATATCTTTAAAATATTAACAAATAATTTAAAAATTAAAAAAAAAGATGTAAAATTATTTGTAATTGAAAAATGTTATTAATCAACAAAATCGTAACATTACTACAAAAATAGCTTTTAAATACCAAAAAGTAATTTAAAAGTTAAAAAAATAGACCCGAAATTTTTCTTACAGCTTTTCAAAAATTTGGTCCATATTTTTAACAACTAAAAATCTTTCTTCCTCTGCGCCTTCTCTACATTAATCTTTGGCTACATTTTCAATACATTTTCCAACTAAATCTTCGTTTTTATTGCACTTATAGTCATCAATATCAAACTCAATACTTATACTTCCTCTCGAGCAAGATACGATGTTGCCAGATGTTTTTCGACCTACTAGCATACGGGATATTTACATGCGTAAGTATGTACACACACAAACGATTTTTCTATCCGTGTGAGGTCTACTGCGCATGTATAGCTTTGGGTCAACTACTACCTTAAGAAAAACAAGTTTTTCTTCTTTGATATTTTTCGTTTTAAAATATTAGTTGGATTATTTTATTTTACTTTTCACTCTACTTTGAGTTCGCATTAATAATTTTGTGAAAAATGAACGTTCCTTATTGACGACTGCTTCATGCTAATGAATATGTTTTAATCACCTAAATTCTTTTTTACATTGTAACATAAACATAATGCGCAATTACGTTGAAATACGGTGTTTATACTGTTTTTTTTTAATCGATATACATTAATGTTGGCCTAACTAAATATTTATCCATCAATCGTATGTTATATTGATTTCTACTCCTATATTTTACGCGGTGTTTATGGGTTCCGAATAAACATTACTCGTGTTTGCTACGTGGCAAACACGTGTTTTTGGTCACCAGAACACGAGTTCAAAAAGGTGACAAGGTCGTGTATGCCACGAGTTCGCCACGTTTAAAATGTCCGCCTAGGTGTCAAAAAACACGAGTTAGGATCGTGTTCAACTGGCTTAAATTACGTGTTGAACACGTGTTCTAGCATTATACATTTTTGCAGCGATAAAACATTTATTAGTGCGCAAAAAAATGTATAAATAAATTTTC
>JAPYYV010009113.1:0-17060 GCA_030522625.1 Copidosoma aretas | reverse complement strand
AACGAAACCGACAACCGGAAAAAGTAAAAAAAAAAAATAAAAAAAAAAAAAAAGAAAAAAAAAAAAAAAAAAAAAAAAAAAAAAAAAAAAAAAAAAAAAAACCCAGACGAAAGGAGCAAAGGATCAATGCACAGCGAGGATGGGAAGGAGAGCCTAGAAACGAGGAGAACGAACCCTTTAAGTTCACGCCGGGGCCGACGCCCCCTTTTCAAGGTGAGCCACTCTCTCTCCTCCTCGCGAGGAAGGAGCGCGGAGTCGCGTGGCATTTTTCCACCGAGCTCCCCCTTTCGTCCTGTACTTTTCTTCTCTTCTTTTTGCACCCTAGCGTTGCCGTCCCTCTGAGTTAGATAATATTCTCCTCGTTCGCTGCACTCGTGCACGTACTTAGCTGGGCAATGATACTGCTAGCAAGGATATATAAGCCCAGACTCGTCGTATATGCAAGCATCTTGGGTTGAAAAAGCATGTTTTTCAAGGGTACATGGGTATAGACCAAAGCTTGCTTTGGAAGTAATGTATGGTGAGATGCGCAGTTGGTTCATACTAAAGGTTTGCTTGGATAAGGATTTATGCTACTCCAGGGATGGAGAGCTGTTAAATCGGCCAGTTTTATATTTTAAGCTATCATAAATTTTGATTTTCTTGTGGTAATAAATAAAAATGGTAAATTATGCGACTTACAGAGGTATTAAAAATGATTCAAGGGATATACGTAATAATACATACATATTATCAAAAACTTACCATTGATACGCGTTGAAATGAAAGTAAACCAAGCCTTGACCGTATAAAAAGGATGCATCCTTCCAATAATCACTTTTTAATTCATAAAACTTTTGATAGGCAGACATTGCTGTAATGGTAATCATCTCAATTATTTTTAAAAAACTGCAGTTTTGCAAACACCTTTTTTTAAAAGTCATCCATATAATTTTGACAAACCTTTTGTAAAATCTTCAAGTAACAGATGAAAGTGGCCCAGTTTACAATAAGTTTTTGGATCAATACTGATACCTTTATCCTCCTCATCATCGTCATCGTCATCTTCATCTTTTACGCCTTCCATACCCGATTTTGTACTGTCAGCTTTTCTTCGCTGTTTCTCAGACTGTGCTTGAACCAGCATTCTTTCCAAATATTTGATTGCACGGACCACCAAAGCTTTCTTTTTGGCTTGTTCCGGTGAATTTAGTTTAAAGAAGCCAAATTGACGACTGCAAAGACATATAATTAACAGTATGGATTTGAAATACATGTAGAGTTATCAAGTTAAAACGGTCACATGACAACTTTTTTCAGCTTGCAGGGTGACCAAAACCTTTTTGTACAAAAATGAGGTTGAAAATCCACAAGTACATTTAATTATAAAAAAAATAATAACGAGAATAAAGCACATTTATTCATGGAAATGACAACTATTCCTAAATAACAAAATGTTAAGAACAACAAGGAAAAAAAAATGAAAGTCGTCACTCTCCACTGTCACTGATCCATACAGCAAAACAAACAAAACAAACGGATCGACCGACATTTCGCCGAAAACGACAAGTACCAAATAAAATTCATCAAATATTCTTTGCGGAGGTAATAAAAAAAACAACCCATAAAACAAATCTGTCCCGGCAGAGACTCTTCGAGAAAAGCAAGAGGAAGAGAAACAAAATGTAGGCAAAGATGTCAGTAGCACAGAAAGGCAGTCGGACTGCAGGCAAGCATAAATCGGCGAAAAACAACTTATGCGCTAGCCGCTCTCCTATTGCTCACCTATCCAGTTCCGAGAGCGTCTGCAGTTCCTGGGGCGTCAGATTGATGTCATCCGTTTCCTGGGCCATCTTTCCTATGGATACGATTCTTACAAAGATCTTGAATTGAAAATACACGCACTGCAGACACGGATACAGAATATCACAAAGTGCACTTGTATCAACGACCAGCACATCGAGGCAACAAATACATCGCGGAGATGGTGTTCATTATACACTAGTATCATGTAAATAAACTGGCGAAAGACGCGTCGACCGGACGTCAACTCATGATGATGGTTACAGACAACTACAGCTCCTCTCTGGCACTGGTTTTTTTTCATACACCAGGCGATATTTTTAACAAGCAAGTTTTCCACGCACAACAAACACTGGACGACGAGATGAATTTTGAACGGATATGGGCCAGAGGTTAACCATCCAACTCTACGTCCACGGTAGAGTTACATGATAGTATCGTATACCTATCGAATGTTGATGAATTGGGTATAAAATAGAGTTGTAGAAAGGGAAAACACGAATGATACTGACGATGTACTGGACGCACAGCGTATGGTGTGTGGCAACTATAACAATTATAACATATAGTTCCTCTATCCATCCGTAAGTATTCCGTGGATCCGTCTCCGCGCTAGACCCCACAACGATCCGGTGAGATGGTGACGAACTGATTTACTGATTCAACTGTTGCGGATTGCGGAGGTTAACCAAAGATAGGTTAGGGTAGGAACTTTACTTATCGATATATGATATATCGATCGAGTTCTTGTAAATTTTTAGCGGCAATTTTAAACAATCGAAGTTTTAGAAATCGAACTTAAAAACTGGTTTTCCCGAAAAATTGTTTACTTGAAATGAATACTCGAATGTGTCACTGTCGAGAAACAGATGTGTGTTATTTACGTAAATTTTGACAGGAACAATTGAGAAAACATTGGTGAATAAAAAATAACGTCTTGAATAATAAAAGATTTTCACTAATCAAGGTGATCAACGTGTGAGAAACGAATACGAGATCTTTATTCCATATAAAAAAAACTGAATGAAAAATCAATCAATTGGTGCAAAATTAGCTATTTGAAAGCTTTGAAACTCATCATAATAAATTTTTTCTTCACCCAAAAAAGCTTCCCTCAACTTTTTGATCTCCTGCGCTGTGTGCTATATATTCCAACTTCCCAATTTTTATGTCGATTGTCGATCCGTCAAAGTAACTTAACAGCGGGGAAAATAAAGGGGTGAAACTTGAAAGAGGAAAGTGGATCACGAGAGTTATATATAGTAATATACTTAAGCCTGTATGTATAGCTTGCAGTAGGAGCTGCAGTTTTTTGCTTGGTAAAAAATTTAAAGATACAAACGTCAGATAACTTATATAAGTATATAGTTGTACTTTCTGCAGCCTGGGCAAAAATATTTCTCAGTCTATCAGGTCTATCTCAGTTCACTGAGTTCACTCTCAGTCAGAGATTCTCAGTAGTCAGTACTCATTAGTCAGTGAGTACCTGGTCAGTAAGTAAGTACACCAGTACTCCCAGTAGTGTCAGTATACTTACTTATTTAGCGGCTTTGTGTTTATGTATATCTTTGGCGCACAAGATATACATAAACAGTATACTTAGTTGGTTTAGTACCTATCAGCAGTATCAGCGTATGCCCGAGACGAGCAAAAAGAAGCAACACAAAGTGACGAGCGTCTTTAAACGGTATAAGTATTATTATATTTTTTGCAATCCTAAACTTTTTGCACTTGCATGTGCGTTTTTACTAGTTTGATTTAAGGAAGTATATGTATTCTCAGTTCATCGAAACTTTTCAATTATTCTTCCGTGTTCTGTGGCCTGCGCTGCAAAGTGTGTGTGTGTGCGTGTAAAATTTCACTTTCTTCTGAAATTCTTCATCGATCTTTACAATTTTTATAAAAGTGAAAGTAAGTATGTGACATTAAACATTTGGCTTCAACAATTAAGTAAAAATCAAGAAAAGTTATTGAACTTCATGTTACATTATACACTCTTGCTCCACAAGCAGTTCAGAGTAGTAGGTTGTGTCAGAGACGTTCCATTCATTATTGATTTTTCCGTTTACTCTTGCTCTGGTTTTTCTCTTTTGTCGTTGGATGGACTTTTTTCTAGACCATGGATTATTTGTTCGCGGGCTTAAATTGTTATCTCCTTTTTATCGTAAAGTTGTTGATTTTTCTGCAATGTTATTTTTATTTCTGCAAGTATCTATAGGTATCACATATATTTCATAAAGTTACATTTCAGAAATATTGCATGATTGTTGATCATTGTAACGTCTCTGCTGATCGTCATTTTCATTGTTTTAGTATTCTCTTTTGACATTCTGCAGCTTTGTTGTTCGTCTTTGTCATCTTAATCATTAGTCACACTTATTTTAATAACTTGCTCATGCTGTTTTTTGTGCTGCACACTCTAAGATTATTGACAGGGTCATCTATAGATATTTCAATGTTAACGAGATGCTTTTTGGGTGTACATTTTCATAATTACCTAGTTATATGTATGTATATGAGTGAAAATTCTAAAAATATCCACATCTGATATCATTTGTTTTTTGGCATTCAAAATTTTAGCACATTTAAAATTTAACCTTTTTATTCTTTTGATCATTTTTTCAAGATTAACAATCTTTTGGCCATACAAATTTTTCAAATTAAAGTGTGTCATGTCGATTTGATATAAGTTGTTATGAAAAATATTAAAAACAATATTTCTCTAGTGGTACAAAAAATATCTAGGTATATTACCCTCAAAACTTGAATTTATATTTGTAAATCGCTGGTCTAGCATGTCAGCCCCTTTGCTTTTTACCTTTATTTTACTTTTCTCTTTTCCTTTTGTGTAGAATTAAAATGAGTGTCCCAACTTCAAAGAAAGGCAAAGATGATGCCAACCGGGAGGTATCAGATGTTGCCAAAGATGCTAAGAGTTTTATTGAGAAAATCCTGGGTGATGTCAGTAAAACATCAGCCACCAAGCAAATTGTTATTGGAAGCGCATCAGGATGGTAATACCTTATTCTCACGCTTGACGAAAAATTTAATTTAGTTTAAGTCACAACCCGTGGTTTTAATGGTTCCAGGGCCACTGGCTTTCTAACAATGAAAGTGGGAAAAGTTGCTGCCTTTGCAGTTGGTGGTGGCATTATCATGCTTCAAATCGCGGCAAATCAAGGCTATATCAAAATCAACTGGGATAAGATTCAGAAGAAGGCTGACAAGCTTACTGATAAGGTCGAGGAAAAATTGACAGGGGAAGGTCCTAAGTTCGTAGATAAGGTAATAACACTCTATAATTAATAATTTTACTTGCTCTGTTCATACTAGAGAATCATATGAGTCCTTACATTTTGATTACTAATACTGTTTATTTTACACGTCTAAAACAAGCTCGTATTCTATTTATAATTTACATAAGTGGCTACTTACAATAAAATATCATTTTTGTAAAATTTTACTCCAATCTCATCTCAAATGGTCCTCTGTAGTGTAAGACGGGCGAGAAATCGAATTGAATTTTCCTATTGAAATCCTATTTTGATTTTCAGGTAGGAAAATTCTGTCAAGAACACACATTCTTGGCCACTAGTTTTATTGGTGGCTTTTTAGTCGGCCTAGCTTCATAAATATAAAAATAAACTCATCAAAATTAGATGAATTTGGCAACAAACTTGTAAATTATTTTATATGCTTGTACATAAAGAGTTGAAAAATATACTCGTTAATTTTTTATTTAAGATGAATTAATTAAAGTTATCTAGGTTATATTTAATTACAAATAATTAAATGCATATCGAAAGTGTGGAAAGTAAATTAATAAAGTACTTGTTAAAAAATTAGAATTTTAATACTTTGTAATGAACGTGGAAAAAAAAATCAGTCCCAACAACCATTTTCTTATTGGAAATAGCATGGAATTTTTATCTGTCGGGCATGTAATTTGTCTTTTGTGTATATATTCTTAATTAATAGTCGATTAACCAATCTTGCCTTAGAAATTACTTGTTTCAATGCGTAAGGATACAAATTTTTCATAAGCTTCATCAAAATTGGCAATAATCATGTCCAATGGATATGACTCATATCTTAAATGTTATTACCAAAATAAAAACAGTTTTAGATTCAAAAATCTCTGTTGTATTCATTGCGAAATTATCTAATTGACACACATCTGATGATTCTCAGTTTGAATTACATTCATGAAATATGCTAGCGTTTACAGTTTTAAATCGCTTGATACCTTATAAAAAATTTGTTTTCTTGTCAATTACTTGAAATGAAATAAAAATAAAAAGCTAATAATGGTGCAAAAATTTTCAGGTGGACAGGTACATAGACGGAAAGCTAGACAAGGCCGAACAACTGTTAAAGAACGGCCAGAGCAGAGGTCGGCGCTGGTATCAGCATTTCTGTGGCAGCGAGGAAAGCTTCCAGATCCGGGAGATCCACTTCTTCCTTGTCTCTTTCGCTGCGGGTGTCGCGATAGGCATGGCATCGGCCAACTAGGTAAACGAGTGCTGCGCTTTGTTCATAGATACAGCGCGGAAGAAATTACAGCAAACTCCGGCAATAGAGCTCGAGATCCTTCCTAACGAGGAAAAATCTCTGGACCTCAATGACATCGTTGAGAAGCTCACCCAGTTCTGCGAGGAAGCCAAGAAGAACTTCTTGGAGTTCAGGAGCTGGTGCCGGCAGTGGGTACACGAGTACCTCTAAGCTGTACACACTGCGACGCTTTTACGCTTCTCTTGGAGATATGCGCGGCTCTTGGAATTTTTTTACACGAACGAATGATTATGATTAATTAATAGACATCGGATTGAAGTATGATTTACAAGATTTATTTTTTTGTTTGTTGCTTTTTCAAAGAGAATCGAGTGCGGTTGCTGCGACGCGTGAAGAACCAATGAATTGACGATACAATTGTATGACTTATGTTGTTTATAAGTATCATCTCGAACCATTTTTTTAAAGAATTGAGTAAATAATGATTATTAAAGGCGACAATAATAATTTTGGTTTTTTTATACGCACTTTACTATTGAATATTTTCAGAAATATTCATTACTTAAGCTGGTATGTCAAGTATTTACTTTAAACTAAGTTTTTTTAAAAAAGACAACTTGTCTAATTTATTTTGTAGAATGAAGGTTTCTTACAGCAACATGCACATGTGAAAATCTTTTACACTTATTTTGAGTTACTTAAACAAAAAAGAAAACGGGTGAAGTCTGAAGGGGAATAAAATTTAAGATTTATTCGAGCTCTTTGAAAACTAAAGTATCCCTTTATTTACGACCGAATTACAAAGAGTCGCACCTCTATCTTTACTCTAGTAAAGGAAGATGATAATAACTTTTGTTCCAGAGAAGTGGTATCTATGTTTAGAATGCAGCACGATTTTAAAGGAATAATCATACGAACGAAAAAAAACGATGATGAACGAAAATAATAGTTATCATTAGCACTAGACGTACGGTATGTATCGTAGATTGTCAGCTGTTTGAAGTATTTGTTTTTCTTTCTATTGTATGTAGGATATTTCGATCAATGTTTTTGTTCTAAGATACGTTTTTTGGGTGGTTTTGCTTTAGTTTCGCGTGCATATCCACAGCTGGATTGTTGAGATGTTATTATGTGTACATATTTTTCAACCTGCACTTTGATCTGAAATAAGAAAAAAGTGCTTACTGGCACACTCAGTCGCCGATCGATTAATTTAATTTATCAATGTGATTTACTCAATATACAAGTGATTATACTCTAAATGAAAAGATGAATATCGAACACATCAAAGACGATGATGTGATGTATTAAAAGTAAGAAAAAAAGTACTAAGTACTTGTTGAATAGTATTTATGATGTAGCACAGGAATCTGTATATTGTATCAAAAACTACTGTAACAAGGGACTAAAAATAAGTATGTTTTTAGTTGAAACAAAATAAATAAACTTTTTTGTCTTAAAAATATTATTTTAGTCTAATGTTTTAAAATCTTTTCAGGCACTGCAAAACTATATTTCTCAATCGTCGCCTTAATGTTTGATCACTATTACATTTAACGTGCGTCCAGTTGTCACTAATCTGGATGACGGTATCATCCGGCTGAAATACCAAAAAAAAAAAAAAATATTTTATTTATAATTTCAATTGTGCGCATCTCAAACAGTAGTATTTTACTTACCAAATGAATACTGATCGTTGTGGGATTTTGTTGCAACCGTGCACCCGCGATACCTTCTTGTCCAAGTTTTTGAAGCAACTCTTGAGGGTCTAGGTTTCCATATTCATGTTTTCGTTCTTTTATAACATCTTCTTTTAGCGGAGCCAAAGAATTGCTTGACGGAGCTTTCCGTTTCTTTTCCATCCTATTTTCAATGTGCTGCATAAAAAAGGTTCATTGATTATTAATCAAAATAACGATCTTCCATTACAAATTTCATGATTACCTTTATCGTGTAAACATTGTCTTTGATTTCTAGTTCGCCATTTAGAGAAGCTAAACTCAAACCAGGCCTGATCTCGCTCGGAACTATGCTTTCAGCCAGTGTCGGCTCAATGAAAACACGACCTCTTTTTCGTTTCATCGGTAGTTTAATGACCTCGCTTCGTTTGAATAGAATTAACGGTTTTTCCTGAACATAAATACAAATTTTAAAACAGTATTACTTTTGATAAAAAAACTTAAGAAAACTGGAATGAAGTCTTTTGCAAATAAAAATTTTTTACCCCAACTGGCTCGATAACAAGGTCCGTTCTATGTGGAGCTGTCACTGGTGGTTGAACGTATGTATGAGGTATTACAAGGTTATCTGGTTTCAAATCTCGAATCAATTTGTTGGCCTGTGTGAAATTCAATGAAGTGTCGATTGGACAATGTACAGCTTTCATGGCCAATGGCTGGAAAGGTGCCAACGCTTCGTGATGAGAAAAATCTGGTTCTATGAAACATCGAGACAGAAATTTAGACACATCATGTTACTGGAATTAGTAGTAAAATTATCTCACAGGAAAATATTCTTACCTGTAAAAATAATTGTGTTCTGAGGCTGGTGACCCCACATCTGTACAAAATGCACGGCATCGCCAAATCTTAGACTAGGATGCCCGCAAAAGACTACACACGGCTGCTTGTATTCTGTACTAAAGCGATCAGCATATACCGATGGGTAATACAGTAGCCTTTTATTTTCAACTAATGACGCGTGTGGAAACGGTTCTTCTGGAAGATAAACTTTGCTCTGTTTACCTGTCGACAGCCATTCAGCTAGAATATTGGAATAGGCAAGCGATGTTTTTGCGACCGGAGATATAAAGTAGAGTGGTACCTGGGTCAAGCCCGATTTGTCTAGATGAGAGCTGAGACATTCAAAGAGGTCGTAAACGACTCCAGAAGGGTAACAAGGAATCAGAACACAACCTCCAACTCGCAAAGTGGTAGCTAAAAAAATTATGGGTAAAACTAATAGTAGTATGAATTGATCAGATTCAGCTTTAGGTTTGAATTAAAAACTTACCTGCTGTCATACATAATTCTCCAAGCATAGTATCTGGATTAGCAGCTGGCATCTGAGCAAGACCAGTGAGAATCAACAAATTCGCATTTTTTAGAGCTGTCTGTTCCATAGGCCTAGGATGCGTTGTCAATGTCGATGATCCGCTGACATAAGCAACTTTCTCATGATCACTGGATATGAGCCAATTACTGCTGCCCAAACAGTATCCTGAACTGATAGGAATCACAGATAGAGCACCATAAATGTCGATTTTTTGATCATAACCAACTAATTGGATGTTGGCAAGCGCTGAATTCACTGCTGCCATGGAGTACAATTGCTTCCAAGACTTAGGCTTGTGAGCATCTGACAACGGCTGGGGTAATACATGGAGCATCTCTTTCCAGTGCTTAGCCATAATGTCTCTTGGTGTTTTTTCGATATACTCCACCAGTTCTTCCATTAAGATTCTTCCAATTTGTAACGTCGGATCTGTAGCATAGATCACACCTTTGAAGCCAGTGCCTTCTGTTATAAAAGGAAGAGCAAGCATGCACGTGTAATTGGATATCAGTATTGCATCTATCTCTGAAAAGTCCGTGATTTTTTCCAGTGGTGGACAGAACTCTGGAGTCGAGTCAACAAACAGTCTGCCACAACATTCTTTAAGTTCCTAAAATAAGTAATTATGAGACTTTGAAAAAAAATTAATAACAAATCGTAAAATCTTACCCCTTCAATTTGCCAATCCTGATAGTTATCACGTGGAACCCAATTGGGTAGGGAATTGAATCTGGCACTGGGTACCATAGGCATTGGCATGAAATTTAATACTGACTGCATATTTAAACCACAGTCCAGGATAAATGTGATGCCCTTGAACGTCAAAACAAGACATGGCTTTGTCGGTTCACTGGATAGTGAGTACTATAATGCAAGACGAAATATTTATTTTATTACGTTAGAAATAAACAAAAAACTTGAAGGTTAAGTTATACTTTGTTAGGAAAAGTAATAAAACATTGCAGGAACTTGACAAATATAATCATAAGATTGAGGCGACACTCACTAGTTTCATCTTGAAAATTAATATTTATGACGAACTATAAAAACATGTTTTGCTATTAATTTAATGCCTGCAATTCGGTTTCTGTCACCGCATGCAACGCGCATTTTATTATTATCAAACTGCGTACGATACAGCGGTCACGATTGTCACGAATCGTTGTGACTCACGATTTCCTTCCTGCTAAAAAAAAAAAAAGCGCAACAACGTTCACCCGAGCTTTGACTTTCGGCCACTAGGTGGCGAGTGGTCGAGTTTTGGTAGTTACATTTGTTTAATATTTTTTTTGCGGTGCGATGACCAATTTTTTTGTTGCACACAACGTCAAATCATTTAGAGCAAATCATGTCCATCGTGTTGTTAAGTCTTGCACGTCGAAAACAAATTTCTTCTGATCTTTAACCAAGCTTGAACATCGCTCCAAGCGTTTTCCGCAAGTGGCGAAATATTTGTAAATTAGTATAAAAGGACAGTTTGGTTGCTGAAGCTTCACGGTAGTCTAAGATTATGTTCGTAGGTCTCGGATAGTAGGTACTATATATGATGGTGTTACGGTGTGCTTGCTTAGCTGCCGGTCATTGCCTATTCGCCTGTGGGCATGTCAGGTGCTGCCCCCAAAAAAATCTGGTGGAAAAAGTCCATGTTAAAATCCCATAAGTGGAGAAATAGTTCTATAAAAGCGGCGGGGCCGTTTCTGTCAAAAAAAACCTGGATGGAGAAAAACCCGCTAAGACTACGTGTTAAATTGACAAGTGGCGCCAGCCCCCCTCCCCTCACAAACATGCCCACAGCGAATACTGGACCCAATTCCCTTCCTGCCGTACAGCGGGATGAAGGGGATCTGCGGGCATGATTGATTGATAACTTACGGACACCTGGGATTACCCGGGGTTCCAGGTGAATTGTAGCAGACTTTTTAGACCACTATTTTTGCTAATTGTTTTATTTTCCCAACAAGCGTCAATTTTGTCGAGTTTTGCATGATAAACATTTTTGAGAATCAAACACATTGTAAAGAATAGACAATTTTTTTTTCAAATACTTAACATTACTAATATCTGGACAGTACCGATTTCCTTCATCGCTCGAAACCTGCACTGGCCGTGATTCTCTCTAGATAAGTATATATTGTACTGCACCAATCAGCGAATTTGAATGAAAATAGTTTTAAAAATATTTTGCCGAACAAAAAAAAAGTACTAGGGTACTTATTTGACTGTTAAAAAAACATTTTTCTTTCTGTGCAAAATCGATTTTATACACTCTATAGCGCTCTTACAAGTCTTAAGTAATACTTATCTAATATAGTGTACACGACTCCGATGTTTTTTAATTATTCAATAGGAAAGGAAAATCAAACAACCAACAACAGAATTAAAAATTACAAAAGCTTGGTATATTAATTTATAAAAAATATATGCACGGAATAATATTATATTACATTAGTACTTTTACAAGTTATTTTTCACAGTTTTGATAGGTCTTTTTTTATGCAATATGTAGTAACAATCATCTACAATAACCTTCATTGCATAATATATTTTTTATGTAAATATCATCGTCTGTACTAGTATCGACAAGTTCAACAACATAAATATTACTAATATAAAAAAGAAAAAAAAAATATAAAATAAAAAAAAACATAAAAAAAATAAAAAAAAAAAAAAAAAAAAAAAAAAAAAAAAAAAAAAAAAAAAAAAAAAAAAAAAAAAAAAAAAAACAACTAATGACTTGATTCTGAAAAGTATTACGTAATTTTAGAAAAACATTTACCATCCAACTCGCACCAGATTGCTTGATATGGTAAATTGAAAAATCTGTTATGTAAAACTTTTAATTTATTTATCTTCACGCCTTTGTACTTGCCGTGGTCACAGTAATAAACAAAAACCATTTGTTCATCAATTTTTTTCATAAGGTAAACACTAAAAATTTTTCTGGTTTAATATTTGTCACAAACATGATTTTTTTAAATGTTCTTATACTCTTACCGGTACCAGCGTTCATCAGTATCGCTTTTTACACAATACATTTGTCCAACTTCAACAGTTTTAAATGTAATTTTTGGACTCTCATAGTACTCCATAACTTCAGTCATTTTGTTAACCATTTCCTAAAAAAATTTTTTTTGGTAATTAACTTTAAAAAATCAAATAATCTTACCATAGTATTACTCTTACTATATTACATACTTGAAATTCTTTCTCACTGGAGAGAATATTTATCACAAAATGTAATGGATCGTGAGATAGAACGATGCGTACATCAAAAAAATCAGTACGTATAACTTTGGGCGCCTTCAACACTTGGTTGATTGAAATTTTTGACACTGCATAGTCACTGTCCATTTCAATTCTTGCAAAACTAGTTACATTTTTTCAAACAATATAATTTAACTTATTAGCAAATACAATTATTATATGAGTAAATAAAAATTCGTACATATAGTTTCACAAAAAACACTTACATTTTTTGCACTTCCTCTAGTACAATATCTTTATGTAACCTTTTAACATGGGTATTTTTCAGTTCACTCTGATGAGCAATCTGTAAATCTTTTTTTACTGTTAAAGAATCGTTTATCGATACCAAAGAATCATTTATGTTTTGTAAC
Source organism: Copidosoma aretas (assembly GCA_030522625.1). NCBI lineage: Eukaryota > Metazoa > Arthropoda > Insecta > Hymenoptera > Encyrtidae > Copidosoma > Copidosoma aretas. The sequence goes on along the minus strand of JAPYYV010009113.1, from coordinate 4,095 downwards.
AATTGGACAGAAACTTTTTTATCAGAAATAACTTTAAATTTAACCAGCAACACTTTTTGTTTCATTTCGAATTCTTTCAAGTACATGACTTGTTGTTTATTCAGAGTGTCTCCTTCAAAGCCGTCAAGATCAACTTTTAAAGCCTAAAACAAATGAGAAAAATCAACACAACGTAATGAGCTATTTTAAAGATAAGACATGATAGTGAAGAATTCTATTTACTTGCGAAGGATAAATGGAAAGAATTTTGCAAATTTTTTCAATCAAAATTAAATCTTCACGACCTACAGTAATACATGAACCGACGTCTACAAGATCAACCATAACTTGATTTTCATTAGTAAATCTATTGACACGCGCTCTGTACCACTTTGAATCTTGTTGAACAAAGTATGTATGGTCGCTATTAAGTTTAAAAGCAGTATGTGCCTTGTAATTCGTTTGAGCAATTGTATCTACAGCTTTTGCCATTAATTTATTATAATATTTTAAGGAATCTGTTTTCAGTTTTAGGTAAATAATCTTGTTATTTACGTACGTAATTTTGCAAGGAATCATTTGGTTCTTAAACAGAAAATTTGTATTTAATCATAAACAAAACGTCTTAATAGTAGAAAAAAATTATATTAAATACTTACCAACTCGATGAAGTTAACAGGATCCAACAGTTTTTCTATAATAACATCCGCCAAAAAATCATTTAAATTTATTTCCCTGTCATCAGCTTGCAAATACAGAGAACAAGACAGATTGTTTTTTTCATACTCATCCACTTTGGCGTATACCGCTCTGTCCAGTAAATGGTTCTCCAATATGTTTTTAACATTTTGTAGGTTGTTAAAAATTTCCAAATGTTCTAATGACAATTTTATTGCTTGAGCCGGGAGCTTGCAGAATTTTTTAGGCAGCTTCAACAGTTTTTTTATTGGAAAAGTATCAGAATCCCCTCGATCGAGGAAAAAAACATTTACTAAATTTTCACTAATACTTTCACATTTGACCCGGTGCCAAGAACCATCCAAAAGAGCATATGTGCCACCTTTGACAACATTTGGGTTTTCTACAGCTTCAACTTTATAGTAAATCTTCATATTTTCTGCGAGTTTTTCAACCTCTTCCTGAAAAAGCAAAATATTGTGAATGACTTGCATAACAACTTGTTTTTGTCTTTTTTAATACGAATTGAGGGTCCTAAGGTACAACGTTCTATTTTGTCTAAAGACGTAATATGTCAAATTTTTTTAGGCACCATAAATTTATTTAGTAGTTTACGACATATGAGCTATCTCTACCAGATCTATTTTTAGGTCTAAGGGACTCTTGGACAGTCCTGGTTTGATTGCGCTCGTGCAGCAAATGATGCTTGCCTTATGAAGGTGCAGCAATTGACTAAAGTTAAAGAAAAACGCCTGAATTAAGAAATAGTACTTTTCTTCCTAAGAGCATACAATACTATGAAATTCAATAAAATAAGTCGCTACGTGAAAAATAAATTCTTGCTTACATAAAGTAAAAAATAAATGTAAGTTTTGATATTTTTCGTCATAACAGTATAGGTATACTGTACCTGTGTCTTACATAGTGACAATAAATTAAAGGTGCTGTATAAAAGTAGGTACATCGTTAATTCGTAAGTAGTTAAAAATTGTACTAAAACAGCTCTACAGAGTACCGAGAGTGAAATTCACACTATAAGAATGTGAACATTTTCAACTTTTAAATTTTAGTCGAACTTAATTAACTTAATAACACTGGGTGCGATTTTTTAATATTTGTAATTTTAACTAATTTACTTACAAAATGCTGAGTATCTAAGATTATTCCCCAGAGCTCACTAACAGATTTGCAACTGTAAATAGTAACCCAAAATTCTTTTTCTAGCTTATGAAAATCTAGTTCTGGCACTATACTGACAGAAAAATCCTGCATTGAACCAGAGGAAGCTTTAGGTTTATTATGAGTCTCCAACTTATCATAATCTAGTCCTGGCTCTATACTGACAGACAAATCCTGCATCCGACCAGAGGAAGCTTTAGGTCCATTTTGAGTCTCTAACTTATCATAATCTAGTCCCGGCTCTATTTTGACAGAAATATTCTGCATTGAACCAGAGGTAAGTCCGTTTTTAATCTAAAATCACACTATTAATGAGAAAAATACAATAATAAATTAAAAAGGGATAGAAAAAACAAATATTTTACCTTTGCAGGCAAAATTGAGTTGGTCAGGTTAACAGAGAATCTTAATGCTTTCAATACATCTGGTGGTAACTCTTCATTAAACTCTTGTTTGTAAATGGAAGGCAAATGCCGCAGGAATGCAACTTTTAAATGTATACTAGCTAAATTTTCGATTTTTAGTTTTACATCGTTTGGGATTGCTACCTTTATTTTACTTGACATTGTGGATGTAATACAGTTTTTAATTGTTTCACTTCTTCTGTGGGGGGGGATGTAAAGAGTACCAGGATATTTCTTAACGCTTTTCTAGGAAATAAATAAAAAACATCAAAATAAATTATGCAGTATTTAATGAGAAAACATAAGTTGTAGTAGATGTAACAACAGTTAGTTAAAAAACCGAAATTTTGATTTACCACATCATTTTCATCACGTTTCTCCATTTCCAGAAGCAGATTCTCTAATCCTATTATACCGTCTCTTAGCTGAATTCCTAAACACACTTTAGCACAAACAAACAATACATCAAGCAGATCCTTAGTTATACGACAAATCAAAGCATGAATATTCGTCAAGTACAATATGAAAAGACACAAGAAAGTCTGAATATGAGAAAGTACTGCAAGTTTTTCAAAAATGTTACAAAATTAAAAATGAACACGGATCGCGCAACGTGAACGATTAAACGGCCTCAACCATGCAACCACAGAAAATTTTGGGAATCGTTTTATTTTTAAGCACATAGTTATACAATAATGGATCGTAAGAGCAAGGGTTGTGCATATATAAAATCAATATTCCACCTAAATTTCTTATGTTTTAATTACTAAACTCAATAGGGTATGTCGAACGAAACGTACTTAAGTATACAATTCTCATGAAGAAAACAGCAGTGCCACGCGAACATATACAGCGAGCGCCAAAGAAAAATCGTCTTGTAGGTGCTTAAATTTAATTAAGTACAACTTTTTCTTCACTCACCCAGGTGACCTTACTCGACATCTATCTAAGATTGATCCAGTTTATTAACTTTTCGAGGTACCTGAGATACCCTAGAACTGATAGGTCCAGGAGCCACAGCAGTTACGAAGAGTTTATTCCGGTTTTAATTAATATAGGATAATCTCCCTGCTGTATGTAATAAGTAAATACTTTTGCCGGATAGGACACGATTTCAAAGATATGCTGTGGGGGGGGGGGGGGGGGGGGGGGGGGGGGGGGGGGGGGGGGGGGGGGGGTGGGGGGGGGGGGGCGCAATTAAGGGGTTCGATCGGCGACGATCGCGTCCTTCGATATCGCGATCGAGTTCGAATTTTGACCTAACTAGTGGAGTTTACGGAACGCTACCCATGTATGAGCCATGGCATGGGTCTGATTTCGGTCTTCGATAATCGAAATAGCCTTCGAGATTGACCGTCATCCTACTCACGCGGGGCATGGCAAGGGGCCTCTGTTACATTTTTGTCACTTTTTAGTACACATGTCAATCTCGAATGGTATTGCGTGTATCGAAGACCGAAATCAGACCCCAGTTATCTCAATGTGTGGAAAGGTTAATGCACCATGGATGTAAGGCCACGGTCACATGGAGTACAAAAAAGACCTCTCTCTCTCACTCTCATGGGCTTAAATAGGTTCCGTACGCGGATTCCATGCTTCATGTGACCGAGCCCTTAGGTATGCTCATTAGCAAATCACCGGCCTGTCCCGCTTTCTGCCATATTGAATAAGTAGATGACCAATCAGGTACGCGCATTTTTGACGCTGAAAATTGGCATATTGAACACTCCACAGTCCACACATATCAATGGATGCGTTCGATTTAAGGACGTTCATTACAAGTTGCTTTTTCTGACAGATTTTTTTATAAGTTTGACAGTATATTCAGAAGAATAATAGAAAGTCAGATATAAAT
>JAPYYV010009112.1:0-36544 GCA_030522625.1 Copidosoma aretas | reverse complement strand
AAAAAAAAAAAAAAAAAAAAAAAAAAAAAAAAAAAAAAAAAAAAAAAACTAACCCGTCCCCGCTCTTCGCTTTTTGTTCCAGGCTGCAAGATCAAGGCCCTGCGCGCCAAGACCAACACGTACATAAAGACACCGGTGCGCGGCGAGGAGCCCGTATTCGTGGTGACCGGCCGCCAGGAGGACGTCGCCCGCGCCAAGCGCGAGATCCTCTCGGCGGCGGAGCACTTTTCCCAGATCCGCGCCTCCCGCAAGTCCAGCCTCGGCGCCCTCCTCGGCGCCCCGCCCGGGCCCCCGGCCTCCGTCCCCGGGCACATAACCATCCAGGTGCGCGTGCCCTATCGCGTCGTCGGCCTCGTCGTCGGGCCCAAGGGCGCGACGATCAAGCGGATCCAGCACCAGACGCACACGTACATCGTGACCCCGAGCCGGGACAAGGAGCCCGTGTTCGAGGTGACCGGCCTGCCCGAGAGCGTCGCCGCGGCCCGCAACGAGATCCAGGCCCACATAACCCAGCGCACCGGCGTCTTTCCGATCTGCATGCACAACGAGGAGAAGGATCTCCTCGAGGCCCTCTGCCGGGGCGGCCTGACCTCGATCCTCGGCTGTCTCGACGCGCCCGGCGCCCCCGGGGCCGCGAACGGCAAGGCCGGCGGCAGCAACGGCTCGAGCGGGGCCTTCTCCTCGAGCGGCAGCTGCAGCAGCTCGTCCTCGAGCTCCGGGGCCACGGGCCTCAACGATCTCGTGGCCATATGGAACGCGGGCATGGAGCGCGACGAGGGCCTGGGCGAGTCGCCGAGTTTCGAGTCCCAGGCCGCCGCGGCGGCGGCCTCCTCGATCTGGAGCTTCCCCGGGGTGACGCTGCCCTCGCGACCCTCGCCCCCGGCCTCGGCCTCGCCCGCCTCGCCCACCGACTCCCTGCTCGGTGGCAACAGCGGCGGCGGCGGTGGTAACAACAACGGGCCGAACATCAACAACGCCGGGATCAACGGCCTGCACAGCATCGTCGCGGCCTGCACGGCCGGCAGGGTCAGTCCGCCGAGCGCGCGCGAGTGCATCGTGTGCGGCGACAAGGACGTGTCGACGGCGCTGGTGCCCTGCGGCCACAAGAACTTTTGCGCCGAGTGCGGGCACCGCATATGCGTCAGCAGTCCCGAGCCCACCTGTCCCATATGCACGAAGCCGGTGCGCCAGGCGCTCCGCATCATCAACTAAGCTGCAGGAGGATACGGACGAGATTAAGACTCCCCCCCCCCCGCCCCCGCCCCCGCCCACCACTGCGTTGTTGTTGATCCGACGACTGATGATTGATCGTTAATGTAGTCGCTACACAACTGCCGCCGACGACAACTCTGTACTACTGCACGCGTCGCTGTGTTCATCGAGGCATCGTATATATATCATATACGTTATTGGAATCACTACTATACGTATACACCCCCATCACCACATCACACGGTTTTTATACTTTGATATATAAAAAATGCGACAGAGATGACGAATATCGTAGTGTGCGAGGAGAGAGAGTAGAGAGAGGAGCTGCTATTGCTGCTGTGTATGCTGTGAAGAAGAAGAGAGGAGGATCATCCAGCACGGGTGGAAGATTCGTTTTCCTTGTGTTTTAGATTATTATTATTATTATTACGATTATTATTATTTTTTTAGGAGGGGGAGGGTAATTTTCCTATATACTCTTCGGTTCGATACCGAAAGAGACGCGACGACGAGATATAATTAGGATGATGAACATGGGGATGATGGACTGTTTTTTCGTTTCGTTTTTTTTTTTTTTTTTTTTTTCTTTCTACCCCGGATTACATTGAGTAAGATCGATGTGACGACGATGTGTGTTTCGTGTGCGTGTGCGTGTGTGTGTGTAAGACGTCTGTGTATATTTAATGGAAGATGAACATTATTAACCAATTCGAGAGTAGGAAAAGTGACACAATTTGCTTTTCGTTTCACGCTGGTTTTTCCTGTTTTCGCCTCTATTGCGCTTGTTTCGCAATTGCATTGTATTATGTACCTTGGACGCATTTTTCACGATAGACGGAGATGAAAAGGAGTCGACAACCATGTATACCCGATGACGACTGTATTTCGTTTGCAAGTACACACACACACACCGACAAATACCCGAAGATGATGATGATAATGTGGAGGAGGAGGAGAAAAAGTTTTTTGTTTCGTATTAGAAAAAAAAGTAAAATCTTTGCTAGAGAGAATGTTAATTATGACGGTACACAAAGAGTGTTGTAGAGAAGAAGACGCGCACAAGTTTTCAATTTCACTGCTGCTGCTGCTGCCAATATATTATATAATATTATAGTCTTTAAAAAACGAGAGAAAGAATAATATATATAAACGCGAATACGTCTCTGCGAATAAATAGTTGAATACCCGATAGAGAGATCGTGAGGGAATACGCGAAAGCTCGTGCGATTATGGTTGTTAAAAATATGAACATACAATAAGTATGAATAATGTTTTTTCCGAGTACGATTGAAGAAAAATAATTCAGACGATAAGACTGTGGAGTATCGCGTGGCTTTCGCCTGTTCTCTCGTCAAAACCGAATATACAACGAATCGATTTTAAATAAACATTTTAAACATGTTGAAGAAAGATTTAAGAAAAAAAAGCAAAAAAAAAATTAACACATAAATATAAAGTAGCAACCGTACTGATATTGATATACAAGCAGAAGACGAGTGCGTGAAAGCATCAGGTAGTAGTGAAAGCTTAGAGAGGAAAGAGATCAGATGAGCGATTTGTGTTTTGTTATATATTATTCCTGTTTGATTTTTAGTCTTAAAACACTGTTCGCATTGTGAGCAGTGCGCTCTTATGTAATGCGTGAAAGATGTATAGAATCTTATATTTTGCGTAAGAGCATCGACGACCACTTAATCTTTCGAAACGTCGACTTTTCGAAGCACGAGAAAGCGACTTCTTCGAAGTATTATGTATGTATAATTATTGAAAGATATATTGATGTATATAATTCGGCAAAATAATAGGCAAGTGCGATAGACGACTATAGGAGACTGGAGAGAAATTCGTACTTTTTTCCCTGTACAATGATAAAATTGCGCGCCATAGTGTACGCGCGCTTTACGAATTGTGATATTATCTGATATCCGAAATTGATTCCTAGACAAAAGACAAAGATTTTGCGCGTGGGGATAAAAGGTTATGAAACATGAAAATAAGAATAAAGGATGAGTGTTCGAAATGAAAAAAAAAAAAGAAAAAAAAAAAAATGAAAATGTGAGTGCTAGCGTGTGCACCGTGGACGGTCGCTGTGGAAATTTCTCTTTGCTCCTAGTCGTGTTTTGCACTTATAAAAAATTCGACAAAAATGCGAATCGATTTTATATATATATATATATATATATATATATATATATATAAAGCAAATCGTGTAACGAATTGTGAATGAAAATTTTTACATTGAAAAATATAATCACACCAACGCGTGCGAGTGATAAATATATATATTATGAATATAATCGTGTTATACATAAAAACCATGTGACGTACAGTGGTAGTGTGATGGTGGTCGTCGAACCTTCGAGGTTCAGAGGTTCTGCGCCAAGGTTTTATTTATGAAAAAAAAGAAAGTAGAAATCACCATTTAAATGAAAGTTAGCAAGTCAAGAAAATATCAGAGTTGAAATTTAACCAGAAAGAAAAGATAAGGAAAACAAAGAAAAAATATGGTAGCAGAGAGCGTTGGAGTAAAGGTAGTGGAAGTTATGGAATAGTGCGTGGCCGCGTGCTGCCGGTCGAGTATTACTCCGATGGTAACGGCAGAAGAAGTAAAATCGAACAGACGATAACAGTTGGGCTTTGAAGTCGTAAGAGCGTGCCTTGTTCCATCCCTCATCCTTCGCTTATAGAGTATTATTCTTATCTTTATAAAAGCAACAGAGCAATTGAAAAAAAAAAAATAATAATAACGATGACATATATTATATATGTAAATATATACAAAATATAAACGTGGAAATAGAGTATATTGTGTATGTACACGATGACGACGACGTCGAGAAGGATGATGATGATAATATTTTATCGAGGAGATTAAGATATTGTATTTTCGCGCGTTCAACGTCGGATTGGAGGATGGAAAAGTCAAGCTCTTGCGATCAAGTGCCACAAAAGAAAAAAGGAATAGAATAGCGAGGTGGCACCCGGTAGGCGTCAATTCTATATACTATCCGAGGAAATCTAGTAATAATCGAGTAATAATTAATTTTTAAAGCAAAGCGCGACTAGGTAACGATCGTGTGACATTAAGACAAAAATAACAAAGTCAAAAATCGGGAAATAACCGCGTGCGCGATAGACGGATATAAAAACACAGAGACACACAAACACACATACAAACACACACGTACAACATCTCACACCAGCATACGAGCTGTGATGCACACGAACAAACAACATGTACATGCGTCTAAGTCTTTAAAAACGTCATCGTCGTATCTTTAAGGCTTTTTTCCTCAAAATAACGTATGATATTTTTGTAATTTATTTTATTTTTATATATATTATAGAAAGAGAAAGTGATTTAAGAAGAAAAAAACAAACAAATTAATTAAAGACAAAAAATTAAAAATGCGAGAAAGTAAAGAAAAAGAACGAGAGAAAGTGAACTGGGCGAAAAAATAATGGCATTTTCTACCCCGTCGCCGGCGCGTTCATTGTTGCAAAGAAAACCAGGGGGGGCTGATGGGTTTGGGCAACATCTATCGTGGCTCCTTTTTTTTTTTTTTTTTTTTTCATTTGAACCGACAAGAGTGCAAAGTGGAAGTTAACGCCACAGGTCGGATCGTTCGATTTGCGCTTGCTACTCTCGTATTTACCATTTCGTAAATTTACTTCACATCTCTTGAGAATCTCGACCGACTGAGACTAGCTGGTCACGAATCTTGACTCTTCGCTGGAGCGATTCAATGCGGGTACGGCCGGCGCGCGTTTATTTATGTATCATTATATTAGTTATATGTTTGTTGTAGTTTTTGTCGTTCAAATTTTTATCGTCTTCTAGGGGGTCTTTTGTTGGTTTTTGTCCGGCTTTTTCTGTTTTGTTTTTTTTTTTTTTTTTTTTTTTTTTATCAAGTTCATCGTTTTGGGTTTTTGTTTCACCTCGTCAATACGTGGAATTTGTCGATGTACCAAATAAGAATGACGGAAATAATAACAGGATCTTGGGTAACTTGTCAGTACTATTTCGTTTGTTCTAAACGTGAAAAATTATAGGGGAATTTTATCCCATTGCGCGTCCTCATCGCCGAAAACCACGATTACAAGTAAAAATATAGTTTAGAAAGAGTCAAGAAGATTTATTTTACCGAGTTGAGTTTTTGATAGTTTAAGAGGATAAATTATTTTTAACAGTTTTAAATTTTAGATGTTTTATCTGTTGATTTGGAACTTTAAAAATCTTGATTCTTTCTTTGCCGATTTTTTTTTTTTTTTTTTCTCAAGAATAAGCATACAAGCTGTATTGAAAAATAATGTAAATTAATGTGGATTTCTAAAAGTTTAAGCGATGCATTGGACACGCAAGGGAGAGTTTATGTAAAACGGCACCACGTGGCATTGCGTGAAAGAATGATATGCACTGCACTTCATGATATATAAATGTAATAAAGAAACATAGATGTTTGGGAGAAAAAAGAGTAAAAGTAAAGATTATGAATGAGAATAATTGAAAAGATGTTTATTATATTTAAGTTCGGGGCAAAACGAATTCTATATTTTTTCTATGTTGAGTATAATAATAATATTGGAGTAAAAAAAATAAGATTATGTAAATGTGAAGATTTAAGAAATAACAGTGATTACATGCATACATATATATTATATATATTTATAGGTATTCTCTTTAGCATCAACGTTCCGATTCGAAAAGAACATAAATAGTAAAACGATTAACCAATTTAATAAATAATTATGTCATTGGTTAAATTAAGTAACAAGAGGTAATTTAAAACAAATAAGGGATGGCCTGAGCAATAAAGGGCAGATATGATTATTATGTATATATACATGTAATGTAGGTTGGACACAGGTTTCCGTTATTCACTTCAAATATAATAAAGACAAGTCTGATCGAGAGTTGTGGCTAGGTGTATAGTTCTAGATCCGTATTACCAAAACGCGTGGGTGTTGTTATTGTTAGCTGTGGAAAAAATGTTCTCTTTATGGGGTAGAGTGTATAGGAGACCGTAAGATATGAAGATAGGGAGCGGGGAAAAAGATCAAGGTGAGACGGATAAAACCGAGTTGTGGTGAGAAAAAAAATTCACCCAATGGTAAAGGAGTTTTTTAAGCCATCAAAGCGAAAAAAAAGTTGGTGACGAGCTCAGCTAAAAAAAATTTTCAATATGTAGTCACGTAAGAATTAATTAGAATGAAACAATAGTAACGCATACAAATATAAACAAGACTATGTACGAATAAAAGGCACGATGTGGAACTATGGTAACTGCAGGAGAGAATTAATCGTTCAAAGCTATTATATACCAGAAAAAGAGAAGTAATTACTGATAATCTATCAATTATGCTGTGAAAGCTCGAGAGTTTCTACGTGTGTAAACGTGAGAATGATCATAAATAAACAATAGTTAACGACAAATGGAATAAAAAGGTACTGACATTAAAAATAAACGGTAACTTTAACAGTTAAAGAATAATGAAGGAAAATAACGACACAAGGGCGGTTGCCGGTTGAAATTGGTTGAGAATGTTCAAATTATTTTCTTATCATGCGAACGATTTTTGAGTTTCCCGTACGTGCGTCCGTGTGAAAAAAAATGCGCAAAATTTAGTGCATGCCCGTCAAGGCGGAATCAGTAGTACAGATCAGGATATGGTCAGACGGCCTTGGCAAGCCGCGAATCTCCGCTAGACACTCACTTTGGCCGAGGTTCCCAGTTTTCCAGCCATGAACTCGTACCCTTTTACAACAACTCTGAACCCCTCGCTTCTTTTATTTGAATATTTATAATTTTTCCGTTTTTTTTTCACTTTTAACGAATAATCGTTGGAACGGTTATTTTTCCATGCACCCTCAAATATTTGTCATTTCTTATTTTGTCAGCGAAATTTCAAAAACTTTAAAATCCCAATCGAACAAAGTTGAGTAGATTCAGAGTAATATGAGCAGCTTTCGTGCGAGTCACAGGATTCGAATGGGGAAGCGATGTATTGGAAAATTTCAACGAGGATTCCTTAACTGCATTTACATCGTAATAACTTCGCACGCTCGTAATTTTTTCCCTTCCTTGATTAATTCGTCGTCGAAAAATCGCCATCTCAGTCGGATCTTTTTCTTCTCCCGTCAGATACAGATATGACACTTAACACGGACACACGCTCGGCTCCTCATCGCGGATTTTTTTTATTATCATCGTCAGTAAGTGACACAAGTTTCCAAAGTAATTATTGGAGTACATGATTGTAGGTGAGCATGTTATTATGGTCTTAACTACCCATATTTTAAAACGAATAATAAAGAAAAATAAATGATTAAAACAACGTAAACGATAGTCCTAACGTAATTAAGAGGTTTTAAGATTATAAATAGCCATTGGCTGTGACCGATAACTGCCATTTTTCGTATAAAAAAAGTGAAAGAGAAAATTAAGTCTTAAATAAAAAAAAATTCAGATTACATTGATGATGGCAAATAATAACGGAAAGAACAGAGAAAAAATAAAATGACCCAAACGAAAGAATTAGAACTGACAGACGAGCAGAGCCCAGTTAAGACGTGAAAATTTTGGTAGAGTGAGGTAAAAACGAAATAAAATAAAAGGGAGTCAGGCCAGTGTTTTTTCAATCGTGTGCACATTATTCGGCTCCATGGGGAATCCATAGGTGTAAGTGTATTATGAAAACGCGAATCGAGTAAGTAGAGAAGAAAACAGTAGGACCCATGCGAGTATGTTGGGAAGAGGTGAGATGCATAATAATAAAAAAAAAATTATTATTATTGGAAGTGCGGAAAAAGAGCGAGCAGGTGTTCGACCCTATTACGTAATAACGATATGATATAGAGTAATATAATACATATATATATATATATAAATAGATTTATATTTAAATAGCCAACTCGAGCAAAGAGATTCTTCAAAATTTTTCATTATTTTTATGTTTATTTTTTATTTTTTGTAGAACTAAAAAAAAAAAAAAAAAAAAAAAAAAAAAAAAAAAAAAAAAAAAAAAAAAAAAAAAAAAAAAAAAAAAAAAAAAAAAGAGAAAATAGAGAGAAAGTGAGAATGAACAAAAGCTTTTCGGGTGTTCCTCTTTACGATATTGTGCGAAGAGACGCGCGGGAGCATTTTTATAATTATTAGTTATAGGGAGTTCGTCGCGAAAGAAATAAGATAAAATTTAAAATAATTAAACATGACGATACATATCTCAAAGAATAATAATTAAACTTAAGAGAATTATTAGAGAGTAAAAAAAAAGTAAAAGTGAGATGATTCACGTGCGTACGAATGAGTGAGTAAGAAAGAGAAAAATTAAACATTAAAATAAAATTATTTAATATGTAGGCTCATAGGTAAATAATTAAACAATAAAATCAAGACGAAAATAACAATGAGTAAAAAAACAGAGGAATAGATATGATTGTTGCTTATTTTAATCTGTATTTACTATTATGTTATATTTATAATTCTATTAAATAGGTATATTATTTTATAGTGAATGTGGTTAACGACTCTTATTATTTTATATAGCTTGTGGTTATGACGATTATTATTACCAACTATTACCAATTATTATCAATATTATTAGAATTGTATTTGAAAGAAAGTTTCGAATTATTAAAACAGAGACAACGCGAAGTAGAAAAAAAGAGAGACTATAACGATGAGCCCTCTACTTTTTTTTGTATATCTAGTGAATGCGGGTATTAGAGCAAAATACGATGACAGGATATTTTTTTGCGTTTTGTTTCATATTTTGTTTGCTATAAACATTGTTTGCATTACCTTTTTACATATATCTATGTATAGATTTCGTGTAATCATTTTTACCCCACTGTTTGAAAGTATGCTTTGACATTTACACACACATTTCATTTTTTTTTTTTTCTTTGTTATTTATTTGAAAACACTCATTTACAAATAACTTCGTGTATACGCACACACACACACACACACACACACACGCACACACACACACACACACACACACACACACACTCTCATGTTATGCACCTGTACTTGATCCATATTATTTTTCTAACGGAATTTGCTTAAAACGCTGATTGTTAATAATAATTTTTCGTCAGAATCTAGTTCATAATGGCTATTATTGTTTTTATTCTATCTCTGGTATTGCTGTGAATCGTACACGTGACTTGGTCGTGAAAACCAGAGATGTATTGCCCAAATATCCGCTTATAGTGAGATTTCGAATATAGAAACAAACGTATCAAGCAGAGAAAATCGCTTTATATTATTTTTGTGAACCGCTCGTTTAATAATTATGACATTATCATTATTATCATGATTATTGTTTTCTCTCCTTGGTCAAACGATTGCTGAATTCCTTTGTATTATTTTTTGTACTTGTACTTTGTTTCAGACTGTTTATTATTTTTTCATATTATTTTCTTGCTCGTTCGTAAGTCGAAATATATTAGCGATCCATAGTTAGTATTTGAAATAAGAGTGAGAACGTTTAAATATAAATATTATATATAAAAAAAACATGAAATATATTATATACATTTGTACATTGCGACTATACATATAATATATATTGAAATATTATACGAAATAGATACTCAAAAAACTATATTATTCTATATAAAGTTAAAATGACTTTTTCAGCATTAAAACTATTTGAACTTAATTACACCTACGTACATACCTACTTAATTACTCAAAAAAAAAAAAAAAATTGAGACAAATATCACAGAAGATCGCCGGAGAAATAAATTTACAAAAGCTGAGATTGAAAAAACAAAAATCAATTTTTTTTCTGATAACAAACATACTTTGCCACGAAGTACGTGAAATTTCACTTAGAAGAGCGCTTCGATCTTCCTTATTATTAGCGGATAATTTTCTTTTTCCCAATAATCGGTGTGTCAGCATGCTTTTACGCTGTTCAATCGCACTTACACTATTCTCACTCTCAGTTTCTCTTCGTTTCTTCGCGTCGAAAGGGTGACAATATCAATGTAATCCAAGCATGTCTGTTTGTTTATTTTTATATTTTATAAATCAATTATATATTTTTGGATAAATATAAAGCAATTAAAAAAATACAAGTGTACAATTAACTTTTCATTACCTTCATTTTAATAAAAAGTGCAAGATTTGTGGAGCAGCAAAGCAAATTAAGAGTTAGCCCTTTCGGCCAACTCTCAACCTGAATAAGTAAAGTATCCTTTTTCCAAAATAAATTTTTTTTTTCAAATAAATAATACCCACGTATTATCTTCTCAATGAATTTTTTTATGTATGTTATTAAACAAACTGTAAAAGTGTGGGATTAACTCCCGATTTAAACGCTTCTGAAGTTATTGAATAATCTAAATATTTATATTCTTTTACCATCAGTGTAATCATATTAATTTGGTTGATGGTAAATATTAAACTTCTTTGTCAAATAGTGCATAAAATGTGTTCATGAAAAATACTTATTCAGATTTTGAGAGAAAGATCGACGTAATTCGAGCAGCGTTTCTATTCAGCACAGCCTTTCACTCCTAGTATCTATCACCCACTGCATAACATTATTGCTATCACTGCACTGCACAACCGCATGCTCGATTAGTGATGCGACCTGTTTTCTTGAAAAATGATGATATTTTACTGATTAGGAAGTAACATTTTTTTATTTTTTCTTTAATTTTTTAATGTAACGCAACAATCTAGGCGCGACTATAGACGCTGCACACGGCTAACTCGATCTCAGAACTGCGAATACGGAAAGTATGCCTCTACGAGAGAAAAGACGTTGGTCTCCCTTCATAATGAATAAAACTGTGTTTCTTCTTATCAGCGCTGTCGTCACTTTTGCCTCTCATTTTGAATTGATTTGGTCAAAATTTGTTTATTGTTTTATGCTGTTATGTTAATGATTTAGTTTAAACTTGTGATCGTTCGAGGCAGTTGTTTCAGTAATTAATTATTTTAGAGCATTTCATACAATTTTTTTGTTGAAAATTAAAATATATTATTCATATACAATTCAAAATACTCTTATGAGAGTTGTTATCATGTATTTTATAATAAAAATGAAACGATCCATAGAATAACAATATCTAATACTATGGGCGGAAAATGAACATAAATCAATTAGCTGCAAATTTTGTATCGAGGTAAAAGTGACGTCTTCTTTGTTTTTGTAGTTTATGTAAATGTAACATAGTTTTATAGATTTAAGAAATTTTGTTTTTCTTGTGATTTACGCTTTATTTTTTTTATTTTATTGTAGTATAACTTAATTACAAAAACGTATTCATGCTTTTCAATGAATTTTCGACGGGTAATCTAAATGTGTGTGATACCTATAATATGTAAAGGAAATAAGAGATCAGAAAAAAAATATACACAATATAGTAAGCGAGAGATCATATAAATACAACTTGAGTATCGTTGGGATTGTATTTATACCCAATACTCAATGATTTCGGAAACAAAAACAGGAAAATGTGTGCGAAATACAAAGTGAGAAAATCAATTTTTTTTTTCAAAATGTACCAATATATATATATATATTTTTTGGCGCATAATAATCCGAAAACATGGCAACCGCCCGAAAATGAAACTATAAAAAATCAGTATTTCAAAATAAAATTAAGATTTTTACAAAAAAAAAAAAATATAAAATTTAACGATGGTACTATGGGATAAGAAACGCAAGGATATTTCGATGTCTCGATAAAAAGGTGCGTAAACATAGCGGCAAAACTAAAAAAAGGCTGCCTTGTTTATTAGTACGAGAAAATGAGGAAATAATGAGTATTTAGAAACTGCGCTCTCAGCGAAAAACATGAAAACAATATTTTCTCATGATTTTTTCGAGGGATTCTTTACGGTGACTTGATGATGAAATGAGCTGAAGCTTTTAAAGACAAAAAGACGTCTGATTGGGGCAAATGTGTATAAGGGAAGACACAGTGACCGCAAACTCTTTTCCCATGGTGTGAGAATTTCGTAAGGTATTTTAAACATTGTATAGAAAATAGAAATATGATCTTTAATTATTTCTAAAGAGAAAAGCATAGAAAATACAAATTCTATGCATAATGGAATCATATATATACGAGACACGCATTATTATAGTTATGATTATTATTATTATTACGATTGCTATTATTAATTATCATATTATTATATATTAAATGTTGTGCGTAGTATTGTTTCGTCAGATGCCATTTTGCAATGCAAAACATATTTAAAAGATATAAGTAAAAAAAATAGAGATAAAACGATGAATGCGACGGGCGCGAACAATTAAAATTAAAAGAAAAAAAAGAAATGAAAATAATCAACGCGAGCATTAATATATGTAGTAAAGAATATTTTATATTTGATAATTTCTATTGTATATTTGTATTTGAAAAATGAATATTGCTCTGTTTGCCGATGTCGATATTATTAATTATGATTAATTTTTACTATTACTATTATTAATTAGTTGTCGTTCGTAATTTTCGCGATCGCGTCAATGTAAGCAAACAT
Source organism: Copidosoma aretas (assembly GCA_030522625.1). Classification (NCBI taxonomy): domain Eukaryota; kingdom Metazoa; phylum Arthropoda; class Insecta; order Hymenoptera; family Encyrtidae; genus Copidosoma; species Copidosoma aretas. Next base: position 23,819 of record JAPYYV010009112.1, on the reverse strand, counting down.
TTGTGTGAAAAGCAGAAATTTGAAAAAATCGACGCGAGCGCCAATGCCATCGTTACCAATGAAAAAGTTTATTTTACATTTAATAATGATAAATTGTATAAAATAATATTATTGTTTCTTTTTATATATAGATATTAGAAAATTTTTATAACTATCAAATGATTTATCTTGGCTGTAAGATGCAAACGATAATAAACGCATTGCTGCTCGTGTCGATGGTCTAAGTTTTTTTTTTATTGTCGCTAATTCTATTGCTATTATTTTTTTTCATATTTTTCGTCTTCAAAACGTGTATATAACTTATTTAAAGTGGATGGATGAAAAAAAGTTTAGTTTTTAGCTCACGATTTTCTCTATAGCTTCTTTTCTGCATAATTTCTTGTAGCGGGCGCTCGATTTTCGCACTTAAAAATATGAAGGAAAACACGAGGTGACGGAAGCGATCGGAGAAAAATAACGATAAAACGATTAATTTACCTAAAGATATTAACGATGATGCACTTCCATCCTTTCGTGCTTTTTTCTCTCTCAATTACCCCCGTCTGTGAAGTGTAAGCATTTTTTTCGTTATTGATTCCTAACGCAGCGTGTGACACCGTTACTTTGACTGTATTTTATTATTTATATACAAACATATTATTTAACATCTAGTTAATCTCCATACCCGACTGAACAGTTTTGCATTTATTTTTGAAACAACCACTGTATACCTAATTATATTCTTAGGAGCGTCGAAATTTTCAGTACGATCAAAGAGAACACTTGGGCATTACAGACAAATTCGCAAGTTTCGACTCTCTCCCGCAAATGAGTCTCTTAGGAAACTTTCGAATTTCAAGTGATAAAGAAATAAGGAGCCTCTTTTTTTCACTTTGCATTTTTTCCGAACCGAACAGATTTAGTCATTGACACATGGTTTTAACACTTATATATAATTCACGATACATCGATGCGAATATTCGACTATCTTTGTATACTTTAGTTTTGTAATTTTAACCACACTCTTATTGTATAACGTTTTTCCCAGTAATTTTTATTGTTTATTCTTCATCATTATTATTTTGTCATACGTTGAAAAAGAGTGACATTTTAGGGACACACATACATACATACGATCCAGTAAAAAGTACATGTATACTAAAAAAATCGCTATTACAATTAATTACGCATATATATTCGCGCATATAAATATACATCGTTATAAATATAGATATAGATAAATATGAGTCGCCATTGAGAGTGCGCGTGCAAAGAAAAGTGCGAGAGAGAGAGTGAAAAGTTGTGTTTGCAAGAAAAGTTTTCATAGAGAAAAAAGAGAATATATATTCGTGCGTGAATAAACAAATAAATAAATGAAAATAAATAAATAAAGTAATGAAATTGACACAGAGTAATGAGACAACATAATATGAAAAAAAAAAGAAGAGAACAACAAATGCGAGGTTATTATTTTCTATATTTTTTTATGTAATTTTACGAATATGCGATAATATATTATGACTATTATTATTAAAATTATTATTATGAATATTTTAATATATAATATGATTTTTGACATGTTGTGCACTTATTATTTTTTTCGTTCCTTTCCTTGCATATTTTTCTTTATTTGTGCCTGAAAAATAATTTCCCCATTTCCTTACCATTCCTAGCTTTTACGATTATTTTTGTAAACAAATTTCACATCATCTACCAGTAAATTAAATTTGACCACTTTGTATGAATTGCATCACCACTACTTTTGTTTGACTTTGATTTCACATTTATTATCATTTTGCATACTGTTTCATCATTTTCGATTTTATTTTTGTTAGTATGAAAAAAAAAAAAAAAAAAAAAAAAACTAATTAATTCACTTTAAAAAAAAATAAAAAAAAAAACAAAAAAAAAAAAACAACGAAAAAGAGTTAAATCTGTTGTTTCGAAGCACCATTAAAATTGTGAAAGAAGAACTCGCGGCGACACTTTAATCCACTGAAAAAAACAAAGTTGCATGAAAAAGGAAGAGCAAGAGCGTATAACTGGTCTAGCTGAGGAGCGGCCAACAGAAAGTTGCCAACCGAAGTAGTAAAAGCCTCTAATTTGAATACGCGCCAGACGCTATCAAGAGAGAAAAAGAGAGAGACGACTGGCGCTAGAACCAGCAACGAATAGAGAGAGAGAGAGAGAGAGAGAGAGAGATAGGAATAGAGATTATAAACATAGGCGATAGTCGAGCGCCCGCACGCTCGCCAGGAAATTAATAGGGGTGAACAACCCCGAAGGGGAGCGCCAGAGTTTCGCGCCTCGATATTTGCCGCCTCTCAACTTTAGCTGTACATATACATGCGCGCCGGCGACGATGACGACCAGAGCTATGAAGTGAAAAAAAAAAAAAGAAACTTGTGTGTGTGTGTGTGTGTGCAGGCACGGAGCGAAGTTTCGAACTGAGCGTGAAAAATGAAACTTGAGCGGGTTGTGATCCGCGCTGATCGAGTTGCACGATGATTGTAAGCTTCGCTGTCGTGGTACGTCCTCGCGGACTCGGAAACTCTGTCTCCCCCTCTCCGGTGCACCGAGCCGGCAATCGCGCTAAAAGAGAAGGATAACGAGAGCTGCGACCATTATAATACATACCCTCGCGGCGTAAACAAACGAACGAACGAGCGCGGAGCAAGCGTAGCCGGAGAGAGACCCGTGTCTGATTTATATGCAGAGTGGACGAGGAGGGGCGGCCGGTCGGGGGTAGAGCACGGGAGCCGTTGGGATGGCAACGTCGCATTGCAGCGCTAGGGGTGGCTTGCGGTCGATGCCGTTGGCGGCGGTGGCTGTAAACTATATGTACGCTCCCTTCTCCGCCTCCTCGTCCACTGTACATATAATATATACCCTCCGTGCGATATCACGTGCTTGCCTCTGCTGAACTCGTGTCGATTTTCACCTTCAATTTTCACCCGGGCGGTACTTTTGCACGGGGACGAAATCGCCCGTTGCCGATTCGGCCCGGTAAAAGCACACTCGCGGTGCTCCGGTTTGGCCTCACCCTGCAAGATCGCATTCATCAGTTCGCTCGATCTCGACCGTACCGCGGCGTACCTGCGAATTTCGGCCGCGCGGTAATCACCGCCATTCACCACCTCTGCAGCTCGCCAAAGGAACGACGATCTCCAGCGTTTCCTCCCTCCTCCGCGGTGCATCGGCCACCCGCAGCCTCCGCCACTTTTTCCCATCCCCCGTCCCTCCCCTCCAACTCTCCCGGAGCAGCAGCAGCAGCAGCAGCAGTCTGTTCCCTCGGCCTGCAGTAGATCGATAAGCCGGAGAGAGAGCCCGTGCTTTCGTACACCACCCTGCCCGAGTGTGTATGTGTGTGCTGCCGAGCCCCGCTCTCTCATACGTATTGGTATAAATACACCGACCAACACATCTGTGCACTTATATACATGCACGAGGGCGAGGGGGATGAATCGAGCAAAGGCTGCGGCTCGGAGGGGGAAAAAAAAAAGATTGCGTCGGCTCTCTCGGGCGTATACAGTTATGCACCGCTGTGCGCGTGCGGGGTGTATTATGAGAGCTGGAGAAGCGGGGGGAAAAAAAGCAGCGAAACGCGGCCGCCTCCGTTGTGTACTGTAGTGTAGACCAACCGTCACTATGTATACGCTCTTGCCCAACTATGTGATACGCCACCACCACTGCCATCGCGGGAGTTGCCGGGCTCCTCTCGCGCGTTCTAGATTTCTGCCACTGCCCCTATGCGGTGTATCATCGCACGGTGTGCACGTGTGTACACTGTACTCCGGCTCTTTTTCGCGCACTGTGCAGCAGCATCAGCTGCCGGTTGTTTTTAACTCCTGTCCCGTCAGCTGTACCGCTGTTGCCGTAAAGGGGGTTGTTGTGGGTATTCGAGTACTTTTCGGCGCGGCGCTGGTCACTAAGAGTCGCCGGTTATCGTTAGGTTTTTCCCCCTCCTGTTGCAGGAAAATACTCCACAACCGTAATGAGGGAGAACCGGACATTTGCATAATCTCCCAAACTTCTTTTCCCTCGGGGAGAAACAGTTTGATGCCCCCCCCCGACTGTCGGGAAAACTTGTTCCCATCTCTCGGGGTGGTAAAAACGAAAGCAGGCGCAGGACACGGGGAAAAGGAGAAGAATTCCTCCCGTCACCGTCCCTCGAATCCAGCCTCGTCATCAAGACAACTCGCGCCATAACGCTCATCACTTGTACATCGAGGCGAAGGGGGGGAGAAAACAAAAAAAAGAACCCCAACCCCTCGCGATCCCGGGTAAAACAACACGCGGGGGGAAAAAGGGCCGGCTAATCGCATTTCGCGCGCCCCGTCTCGGAGACACACTCTCTCTCCCGCTCTCGTTCTCCGGTCGATACCCACCACCCGACTATCTCTGTGTACAGATGGACGAGGCGACGCCCTGCTGCTATACACAGCACCACCGGCTCCCTCCCCCGCGCGGTCGCCGGGGAGGTTCTCAACCTCGGCTGCCGGCGCCCGGTTTATACCACCCCCGCGTCGCGAGCGCGCAGGGTGCAACGGCTGTGTATGTATACGTGCAACAGCTAGGTGTCATTGATCCGGTGCTTGCCGGGGGCTGCCGTGCCCCCTCTCTCTCTCTCTTCTTTTTTTTTCTTTTTTCTGGCTTTTGTCGGTTCACGGATTCACGGGGGGTTCTCTGCTTGCTTTTTTTTTTGATCGGTGAATTCGACGGGGCAAGATTTTTAATCTCCCCTGCTCTCTCTCTCTCTCTCTGTCGCACTGGCAGTCCCGGCACAATCATTGTCATCACCCGTCGCTCTTTACGTGAAGCAGGCGTGGACTGTACTAAATTTATCTCTCAAGTTTGATTGCGTGATTTTGCTGGCCCAACGACCGGCAAAACCTTGGAACCCCCGTGTGATGGGCACGAAAAGGTTGTCCAATCCCTACGGGGAGTTCATTTGGCGCGATAAAAGACACGTAACCATCGTGAAATCGTCCTCCACAGTGTGCTATAATGCTTGTATGCACACAGGCGTGTGATTGTCGCAAAAGTAGGTGGGACGGACGTGCAATAGTGGGAAAACGAGCTCTACATAGAGCTTCGCGACTCGAGCTTCAGTATAGTGCAATTCCAACACGTGACCGAGTTAGACGCGCAGGTATAAGTCTGGATGTGTGTGTGTGTGTGTCGGGGTCGATCGATAAGGTTAATTCGCGCGCGAGTGTATTGCTCGATCGAATGAAAAACTAGACCTAGAAAGTCGTCGACCTGTCGAGTTGAGTGTGTGTGATAGTGTATATACTATGCTTTGTGTATTATGTAAGCCACGTGTGTCAATGACTGTACTCCGGTGATTCCGCGTTTGTGGAAGAAAAATCACTGTGCGCTAAAAAATTTTTTTTCCCATTTATTATATTTATTATTGCGATTCTTACGCTTCAAGTATTGCCGTAAAAAGCTTTGTGGTATTATCTGACTGCTCGGGGTGAACGTAAATTGAAATGAAATTGATATTTTTCATAAGATTGATATTATTATTATTATTATTATTATTATTATTATTATGGTATAATAATCGTGCAATATTCAGATAGATGAGGAAGTTGTATTTCTAATGCGTTGGCTGTACATGCTTATTTCATGAGACGAGGAAAAAGAACGAGGCAAAAAGAGAAAGAAGAGAGTAAAGGTATGGGAAAGGGGGGTGCAGTGTGTAGTGACTCGTGTTCGCGTGTCGGGCTGTCAGTTACTCGTTGCACCGGATGAGAAAACGTACGTTCAATGATAAGAGGACACTGAACCAAGAAATACTATTGTTCGAAACGTGCAAACTTGCTCGACTATTCGTTCGGACGGAGAGTAAAATTTCACAGGGATTTGTCTTTTTTTGATATTCATCAACAAGTGGTGCAATTGGCAATAAAGTACGGGAAAAAAAAAACGGAATATGAGCGCGAGAAAGAAATTTGTACGCGCGTTTCTCTTTTGATTATGAAACCGTTCAGTAAACAAAAATGGCAATCGCTAAATTATAGAATGTGGTAAGGTATTATTAAACTTTGTACTTCATTATATAAGAATTAAAAATAATAATTATAACGATGTCTAATTGTAAAGTCGAAAATTATATGTTAATCGATATCTGTGTCCGTTCAAGCCAAAAAATTAATCACTTCTATGACTTAAAATTTTTGCGCCTCTAGTGGTTCATAAATTATTCTATTTTTTGAACATCTATTGGGATTAAAATGCGTTATCTTCTTCGCGAAGTAAAAAACTCAGCTATGAAAACTTGGGTATTCGAATGCGCGCTTTCGCTCACGTATTAAGGATGGAAAATGATGGATTGTGAATTGATGGTGGAAATGAAATTCCGTAAAAGTCGATTTTTTGGTGAAATAATCGATTTTCATTCAGTCTTCCCAAAGCGAAAAGAAGAATAAAGGTTATAATTATACGAAAAAAAAAAATTAAATAAATACTTGGTTCGAAGAGGATAATTTCGATATTAACCATTTAAGGAAGAGAATTAAAGATGCGCGAAAGAGGGAAAACGTGAAAAACAAAATGAAACAAAAGTATTAAAGATAGAGTTCGTTGGATCCGTGCGTATATTTTTCATGCCAACGGAACAAATGAAAAATCAACTTAAGAAAAAAAAAAATTTAAGCAAATCGCTCGTCACATTGTCGATACCCTGTAAAACGAAGCGGAAGAGTGTCGCGAGCTTTAAAATTGATTAGTCGAAGGAAAACACCAAAGAGGGAAAATATTGAGTAACGATAAAAATTAAGAAAGAGTGTCGCGTTCGCTCGTAACGTATAAAAAACGGAGATGATAAGTGTATGTATGAATACGTAAAGGAAGTAAAAATGAGAAAAAAAATGGACTCTCAGGCGCAAAGTATTGCTGTAAGAGGGTTTGAGTGCGGAAGAAAGAAACGGAGAAAAAGAGAAGTAAAATGGAAATTATTAATGAAAAAAATATTAATACCTAAATGCCCGGTTTATTTTTATATTTATTTTTCAAACTATGAAACGTTAGAGAAGTTTAAAAGTAATAATATTAAATTTAAATATATATGATGTACATTATTATTAATACAATGATTAATATTATAATAATAATTATATTAATAAATCTAGCTCTGTAATGCGTAAATATAATATGACAATTATAACGATATTGATGATATTTATGTATTCTACCTAAACGTAACTGAATATCATAAATAAAATATGAACAAGTAACAGAAGTCAAGCCACGGTTAATATTGTTAGAGCATTATATATGGTGAACATCAACGGGAAAACAGTGAAAACTATAAACTCCTCAAAAAGTTTGATATCGTGTTGTTAGCAATTAAGATGAAAGTCTCGCCTACAAGAATAAAAAAAAGTAAAAAGCTCGTTCGTTCCCTAACTGTTTTTTTGTTTGAATAAAAAAAAAAAAAAAAAAAAAAAAAAAAGAAAAGAAAAGAAAAGAAAAAAAAAAAAAAAAAAAAAAAAAAAAAAAAAAAAAAAAAAAAAAAAAAAAAAAAAAAAAAAAAAAAAAAAAAAAAATGTGGAAGAAATAAGAAAAACCTATAAACCTAAGATAACGATGCGTTATAAGTGATATGGCATACAAGCACATGATATATTTATAGTAAATTATTCATCGTTAATTTGTATATACATATATTTATACATAATGTATAATGCGCATAGCTTTTCGACTGATTACCGTAATGAGGATTGAGCAAAAAATTAGAAATGAAAAAAAGACGGCAAAGATGGCTGATGAAAGTTGATGCCAACACATATAGAGAAAATCGTTGAGAAATCGTAGAGCCTGATGTGGAACTGCAAAAAAAATCTTAGTCGCCGAGGGGAGCTTCGATCTTGTAAAAAGTAATTTTTGTAATAAATTGTCTCATAAAATTTAAGGGTTGATTCAATTAAAAAAAAAAAAAAAAACGGTTTTTCTCAATAAGCTCTGGTAAGGAATTCCTTACATTAATCCAAAGTCTGAGCGACTGATATTAAATGCTCGTCGTTTCGATCGCTAAGTAAAAATAAATGAAAGAAATCATGTTCCCTAATTATTCATGAAAAAATATATTTTAATTATATCGGATATTATATTTTATAGTTTGCTTAGCTCGTGTAAAAAAAAATCAATGGGGTACAGGGAATCAAAAAATTTACCCCTTTTTCGTTGTACGAAACGGAATTAAAAAGAAAAATCATCGAAAAATAAAAAAAATTCCCGGATACAATGTCCTAGGCATGGATTCGTTCGTTCTAAAACTTAAAATTGAATCGTTAACTAATAAAGAATCAATGTATTTTTGATAAATACGCGTGAAAGCGCGAAAATTGCGGATTATTCAATGAAAAAAAAAAAATTACATATGGAATAAGATAAAAATTTACGAAGCGATCAGCAAATGAAATTGAAACGATTTAGACTGAGAAAGTCACAAAAACCAATAATAATAAAAGCAGAAGAAGGATTTTTCTTAGTAGGCTAGAGTAAAAAAATCCTTTTTCGGAAGCCACTAATAAATTTAACGATACTCGGGGCAGAATTCCCAACGTCGAATCGCATGCGTTTCTCGCGAACCTCATCGATAAAAAAAAAGATGCATCTCTTTTGTGGCAATAAGGCCTAAAGTGACAACACAACGCGCAATACGAAAATGCAAACTCATTTAGAAATACAAGAAAATTTTCAAAATACACGTGCAAAAACACAATCACCGATACATACAAAAAGAGTAAGACATCGTAACGTAGAGGGAAAATATATAGGTCTTTATATATTATACTAAATAAGAAAAGTTTATTACGAGTAAACTGTATATCTATATTTATAAAGTGCATATAATATGCTATTTCATGATTTTTACGTAGGACGTAACATTTCGTGTATATCTAATTAAGGGTGACTCGTATAAAACCCAGCAAATAAGTAAATACAAAAAATAATTTAATATTTAATACACCAGGATTCCTCAATCATTCTAGTCTTTAATACGAACTGATCCTCCTAATGAATTAATGAATACAACCCGTAATACTTACCAACACACTCACACAAACCAACAACACATGGTGAACGGAAAAGGTGTGTTTTGATGTATTATAATATGATACATTGGTTTTACCTAGCAAAACTCATCAATAAAAAATATGTCTCAGTAGTCCAATATACGCCAATTGTTTTGTATGAATAAAGTATCGAGGAAGTAAAAAGTTGTTAGCATTAACTCATTTTTTCACATGACGAATGAAGTTGCAAAACACTTTTTCAAGTAAAAAAGAGAAAAAAAAGATTGTACGAATGATTCTTATGAAATTTCTTGAATGATTCTTATAAGAATTCCAGTCCGTGCTCAAAAACCTTTTTTCACCGCGTGTTATAACAATAAAAGCAAATTACTACAATTCTCGATACTTTGTACGGAAGAGATGAATAAGTAAACACGTTTTCACGTTCCCCTAACATTTCACTTACACACACAAAATAAAAAGGAAAAATTTTTAAATGAAGCGATACTTTCGCGTCTTCAATACGGAATTTCAAAGCAATAAATAAGAATAAAACCTACTTAAGAAAATTTAGAGTATGAAGAGAGTGTTTCGTAGTCGGCGAGTGTGTGAAGCAGTGATATGGATAAAAACAGTCGTAAATATAATAAAATTGTTGTGAAAGCAAGTCCGTATACATGTGAATTTCAATTTTTTATGAATTCTTGTACACGGCGTTCCCGCTGAAGTCGCTAGTGTGATGATGTTACGATTTAAACTTGAAAACTAAATTGTGTACGTGACAACGTCAAAGAGGCGCTTTTGTGAGATCATCGAAACCTAATCTCCGAAATAATTTCAAAATAAAAGAGGATTGAAAAAAGCAGAGATAAAGAAATAAAAGAGTTAATTACACAAGAGACGCGTAAAAAGAGTGCTTATAATAAAGCGAGTAAGATTTAAAATAATATATATATATATATATATATAAAAGTAAATATATATAATATATGAAAGCGAGTGATTATCGTGCCCCCTTCCGATCCTTCAAAATGAAAGAATAAGAAAAACCCCGTATTCGATACTGTCACATCGCATCAACCTCTAAGTCTGACGTTAAAATATATTTAAATAATAAAAAAAAGTACGTGAAAAAATAATAAGTAATAAAAGTAATAAATATTAATAATAAAAACGTGAATCACTATGTAAAACGATGTTAAACGTTAATATATTGTCAACATATTAATTATATTGGACATATACACGACTTTATATGAAATATAATTAATATATCTCTGTATTAACATCATCACGTGTAAACGAGTATTTTGTGGGAGAAAATAATGGTGATGATGAATATATTATTTGAAAGAAGATTGAAGGAAAAAGACGTATAGAATATAGCTAAGGTTAAAGGATATATATTTGCGTATAAAGTTGCTGTCATTGTGAATTTATCGGAAAATTAATGTATTCCTTGCCATGTGTTTCTTTGCTATAATCCTATCTTTTTGATCAGTTGGCTTACACTTTCTTATTCGCTTCGATTTTACCAGATTTGAACTTTCACATTTTTCAAAACTAATTTTAAATACCATCTTTCAAATACAATTCAAGTGAGAAAAAACATAAATAAAGAAACTAAATTAAAAAAGAGTGTGTAAGTTGGACTGGATGCCGTGTTGTCCGTTATTTGGAGAGACTTAATCCTCCGAAAGTCCCATGGCCCGCTCGTGATTATTATAAATAAATCGAATTCATACATGATGAATATAAATTACAAAAATATATACGTACCGAGATTATATTTGTACAAAGCTCTGGCATTTTCTTATTTCCCATTGACTGGTCAATTTTTCGAAGCTCTATAATGCTTTGGTATTATTTTGAATATATTATTATAATCATTATAATGATTACTATTAGAACAAAAGAAAAAATACGTTACAATGAGACTTTATATATAATATGGATAACATATACTGCTGTGCTTTAGATTTATCGTATATATATTAAATTAAAATATATTTATATATATGATGAAATTAATTTTTTATTTACAAAGCAATAAAATAAAAATAATTAAAAAATTTATTACCTTGGTTTTTATTTATTTGTCTTAACATTTTTATGTGTGTTGTGTTGCGTCGATGTATTTGACTTATTTTATGATTTTTAGTTTTTTCTTTCAACCGATCAAAATCAACAGTTGAATGAGCTAAACTGCTACTGCTTGAAACAGATCAATTTTTTTTATCACTGCACGTGTCATACATCAAAATGAACAGTAAAGCTTGTACTGTTGGACAGTCGCATATCCAAGAAGCTTTGTGGAAAATTCGAAATAAAACACAAATTGTTTTTTTTACACCTCGTGGGTCGATTGTGGACGAGCAAAAATTCTTTTTTTTTCATATGCAAGGTTTGACACTTATTTTATTATCACAGAAAAAATGAAGATTTGCAATGTGTAATGTTAAGGATAAAAAAGCACAAGTTAAATGTCACAACGCACAAAAAACTAAAGTAATATTCATACATATTAAATGATTCTTGATAAAGCTAAAAATGTTACAATGTAATGATGTTATGTTCAAAAATTTTTATTTGCAGACCTGCAAAATTCAATAAATGCCGTTTCCTCACGTCACTGTCAATATTATTTTTTGGTTAAAAAATTAAAAAAAAAAAAAAACAACAAAAATTTATGATAAAGAGATGATTTTCGTGAGGCCATATCAAAGCATACTGTGATTTACGAAGACTGATCTCGTCTCTTTTGTACAAGAGAAGAAATGCAAAAACAAAAATTAGATCAAATAAGTGATCTATAATGAATAAAGTGAAAGAAAATTAAAGTGATGATGTACAAAGGCAATTGTATAAAAATCATCATTGAGGAATGGCATTAACTTGAATGTATTGATCAAATATTTCATTTTTGCTTAGATCAATAAGATAAATGTTTTGAATATTTTTGCCGTCAACAAAATAACTTTCCGTTTTGAACTGCATATGTCCTTTAAAAAGAGAGTTAACAGTGTACTAATATATTTATAAAAAGGTACGAAAGGAATATAATACAATGCATATATTTGTGAAAATTGAGCAGCTGATACAAAAGAAAGTGACAAAGATTGCCCTATCCCCTCAAATATATATATTATATTAACAATACAGAGTGTGAAATATATCGAAAAGATTATCTGATTAAAAATACGTCGAATGATATTCGCAGCGCGAAAATACATTACAATAATCCATATAGTATGAATTAAGTTGCAAGAAAAAACGGAAACGTAACACTCACGAGGGAAGTAAAAAAAAAAATAATAATAATAAAAATCATTACCGAAAGCTCACGAGTGACATGTATCGAGAGATCGGATACACCTAAAAAGCAAGTACATCACATATACGCACACGAGTATGCCACCACTTTCCCGGTCTTGCGCGCTTTCAGCCCTCGATTCGATTTCCGGGGCTGCCGGTCATTGACGTCGGCACCTTGCCTTCTGGCCTTTCAGATACGTACCACCAATATACATTCCTGTCCATTTTTGTTTGCACACGCGGTCTCTCCTTTAACTTTCTAGCCTTTTCAAACCCACCTATTATCGTGCGGCCATGCACGTGTACACATACGTGTATGCACGAATACTTATACTTACCACTGATTATTAAGTATAGTACGTAATCTTAATTTACTTTCATCGAATTTATTTGAATCAGAATAAAGTTTTTGAGCATTTAATGATTCCGGCAACCTCCACAAGAAGAAGATATGTTATACGTAAACGCAGCAACCGAACCCAAGCTCGATAAATAGCAAGCACCGATGATAGCTTTCGCGGAATGTGCTTTTCGCGGAATAAAACAAAGAGAAAAAAATATTCGATTGTCTACAGGTGATGGGGACTTTCCTTCGCGTGACGACATATGATTGACCATTATGGTTTCGTGGAAGGCAATTTTTTCCATCAACACTGGTATTTTATTAAGAGCTGATCTCTGGAGGGCAGGGGAAAAAATTCACTTGCGTTAAAACTTTAGTAGTTGGAAAATGTCAGTCCATGAAGGAAAGTCCAATACGATATGAAGTCAGACGTATGATAATTATAATCTGTGACATGTGAAATCCAGTGCAAGTTTATACTGCATAAAAATAATAATTATAATAATATTCATTACGTAAATAAATGGAAAATGTGAATTTCAAACGAAAAAGAAGATGTTCATATTCAGAGAATAAAAAATTGATGAAAGGAAAGCCAACTCTATATTTCAGCGTACGAAAAATATATATATGGAACAAAACAAGAAGCTATAAACATAAACAGAGAAATAGGAAGGGAGAGATGAATTATAATAATAAATTACAGAAGTACATAAGAGCAGATTTAATTACATAAAAGTGTCAGTGTCTATTTAAAGGAATGTTGTGAGAGGCTCGAGATGATTAAATGATGTAAAATGGCATTGAGATGAGATTATTCTATAACGCTACGATAAATATTTATGTAACAGCTAGATAAATATCACAGCAGACTACGTAAGTTGATGAGTATATATAAATAATAATTCGATATTATAGATGGGACAAGCAGATGTAGAGTGTGTAAAATCAGACGGACTGAAAAAAAATTAAAAAATGCAAAAAAATATTAACAGAGAAAATAAATCTAGTTTTGGATGATATATGATTATTATTGACGCGGGGATGTGGAAAATGGCCTCGTCACGCTTTAAACAAAATACTAAGCACGTAAACAAATATAGAAAGGGTGGAAATGGCAATGATCGATGAAATCGACGATGGAACGTACGGAAAGTGCGTAATCAAATTATGCAATAAACTGATCGCAGAGCTTATTAAAAAAAAAAAGAAAATTTTTAAATGCCGTCTAACGTATCAAAAAAAGTTTGCTTTCGCACGAGCTTCCAATTACATGTAGACTTTTCTGCTCGGCTATTTCGCAAAAGTAAAGAAAAAAAAGGGGCAGAAGGTACAAAAAGAGGAAATTTAAAAAAAGTAAAAAAGGAAAAAAAAAAAAAAAAAAAAAAAAAAAAAAAAATGAGCAAGGCTCAAGGGCAGTGGGTGTTTGATGAGAATTCCCACTCTGGCAGAGGCTTCGTTGAATTATACTTTCCAATCACGGACTGATGCTTATTTATATTTTTCTTACCTCTTTTTTCTGTTTCAATGCTCATGCTATATGATTTTCATCATAATCATTCACGTTTATGAATATTTTTTTTTGAATTTGCTCGATTTAACTTTTTTTTTATTTCCTCCTTACCACACAGATTTTTCTTGCTAGCAGGCCCGATGAACTTCCTTGGATAAGTAACTGCAGTATTCTAAAAATTATGGACAAAACCGGGTAAAAAATTCAACGATAAAATTAACTTGATGGTAGAAACGCCTCACTTTACTCGTGTTTGCACTATTGTTGTAAAACAACGTTGTTATCGAACTTCAATTAATGATACACGTCGTAAGTCATCGTCATTAAAATTTCTGTATCCCACAATCACTCTTAATAATTACCGTGACTTTAAGTGTGTCGTGTGACGTCAAAAATATGGAGTAAGGAGTATTGAAAATAAAAAATCGGTAGCCCGTGGTATCGGTTGGGATTCGCGTTTTTTCATCATTCAACGTCTCCTTTTTAGTGCGTCAGAATTAAAAAATATTGTTAAGGTTGTAATAACGTGATTGTTGAGAAGAAGACGATGAGTTAGGAATTTTAATGAACTTTTCAAACTTAGCCGCGAACATGCAGGAATTTTAGAATGATAGCAACCATATATTATGATAAAACATCTTTTTTTATGGTCCTGCAATAACATATGTATAAGGGGATATTTTCCTGAATTTCGCTCTTTTCAGAGTGAAACTCGTTTTCTGATTGACAAAAAAAATCAAGGCAGATCGAATACATTTTCGGTTGATAAATGATTCATAAAGAATCGTGGGGTATACATGGTCTAAATGAAAAAAATCTCAGTGGTGCTGAACATTGTGTATTTCTTATTTGATTAATATCAATTATATTCGACGATTTTCAAAGAAAAATGGAAAAGTAAAAATAATTGTATTATACGAAAGGTTTTTCAATTAAAAAAACAGTTTTTAATATAGATCGAAAATAATAATTACAATAATAATAATAATATGAGATATTTATTTTTCACTACGATTTTAAAGCTAAGTAAATGTCGAGTATCTTATATAAGTTTAAAATGTCGTTAAAAATAATTACACAAGAAACGAAGCAAACGTTTGGTAAAATTAAGACTTAAAAACAACCATTATTACAAACTTTTACGAATACGGTGCCAAAAATGCGCTTCTTCTAATATACTTAAACGTAAATATTCCTATCTTAAATGTTTATTATTCAAAACGAAAAATTTAATGTATAGATGGCGTTTTATCAACTCAAAGTGGTAAAAAGGAAAGATAATTAGGAGGATACAATTAAATGGCGACATTTAGCTATTAAATTAATAATTAGTAATAAGAGAAGCTTCGACTTTCTTAGTCGATCGACTGATATAACATCGTTATTAATATAGTACATTGTATAATCACGTCGAATACCGAAAGATTTTGGGCCTACTCTTGCATCGTTAAAATTTCTAAAAATCAAAAAAATAGCAACTTTTAGCCCTTTTTGAATATTAGTGAAACAATTAGAAAATAAATCATGGACGATCAAGAGATAGACTTAAATCTAAAATATCGTTTTCAAGTAACTTAGGCAACAAGTCGTCTCAAAACGTAAATAAATGCAATCAATACGATGAAACTTAAACGATCTCTGTATAAGAATACATATTTACAAGTATACAAACGAAAAAAAAATCAAGAAATAATCATAAGCATAAATAATCTCACGTACATTACATCAAGTGACAACATGCATTAAAGAGAGGGGAGAACAATTATTTTTCTACATCATACTAGGAAATTTGGCATTGTACGTCGGAAGACAAAAAAAAATAATCGATAAAATTATCGTTGCGTCGCATACATTGAAACTTACTTTATGAACATGTGCATAACGAATAATAAGTACGTGCATACAAAAAAATTGCTGTATCATTATAATAAGGGGATTATCTTAACTTTTTCATTGCCTGCACTGTAAAAAATCGTGTAGTAAAATCACTATGCTCAGCATAGGTAATATTTCACGCTATGCTCAGCACAGTAAATTTGCTATCCACTTGTAAAATCACTATACAGTCAAAGAATTTTACTACCCTGGATAGTAATTTTACTATCCAAGTCCAAAAGTGAGGTTATGAAACAAAACTACAAGTGACGAAAAATCACTTATTACTACATTTAACATCGTTATTTCCCCACGAAAATTGTTAGCTACTTGGCTACCTACATAACTAGTTAATATTACTGCCCTTATGAGCACGTAAACTTATGTATGAGGTGTAAACACTATCACCGGAATGTAATATTACTATCCTTTATAGTAATTACTACCGGATAGTAAAATTAATATGCTGGGCATGAAGCGGAATATTACCTATGCTCAGCATGGTAATATTCATAGCGGATAGTGAAATTCAACAAAACGTTTGCGAAATCGCTGTGTTGAGGATAGTAATTTTACTATCGGACATAAAAATTTCACTACAAGATATGAAAAATACTATGCTCAGCATGGTAAAATAAATCACTATCCGATGGTAATTTTACTACAGCATTTTTTACAGTGTGGTTTGCAGAGGGGATCGATTCGTAATAATATAAATTTAGATTGAAATTAAGACGATATTAATTAAAATTTTTTAATAATAATGAACTATCACAATACGTTGTTGTGCACGGTGAAATTCATGATTCTGATGGTATTTAAATATATTAATTAAATATCATTCTCTAGAAAATATTCATCAAAACTTCTTAACGTAAATTAATTAAAGGGCAGGGTTTCTGCTTTAAATAAACATCAATTTCATTTTTACCTTGAAATAATAAAAAGACAAAAAATCGAACAAAAGCATTTTATAAACAATTAGGATAAGACTCGAAGCAGCTCACTCCTTTGTTTGCTATTTGATGAAATTTCAAATGCTCTAAAAAATGCATGTTCTAACAAATAAAAATAGATCCACGAATATTATTAATATACTTACGCGTATTAAGCCCACACAGACACCCAAAAATGACGCGTCCATATTTTCTAGTTTTACTAAAGAAACGAACGAGTCTTAGCCTCCCAGACTTTCATAGTCTTTGAGATACGATATAGCAATAAAATTCGATCAACTTTGTGTGATTGACGACTTACTCGTTCACCGTTGGGTATACATTTTTGATTTCTTTATTTTGTCGAGTTACGAGACATGATTGAAAACGGGTTCGCTACAAGATTCGTTCGTCTCTAATATGAAAGGGCGCTAGACTGATATACGCGAAATTGAACGATTAAAAATAAATAAGAAATAATAAAAAGTATTTAAGTGATGCGTCGTAAAGTATAACGATATTTTCCAAGAAATTTCGAGAGTATTTTGTTTGTGATAAATATAATAACGATGTCGTGAAAGATGATTGCATTTTTCAAATGTTCTGCGTATGGTATACACAATAAAAATTATTCACGACAGTGTAAACGATGGCAAGGCAAAAAAAAAAAAAAAAAAAAAAAAAAAAAAAAAAAAAAAAAAAAAAAAAAAAAAAAAAAAAAAAAAAAAAAAAAAAAAAAAAAAAAAAAAATGAAAAATATGAAATTCTTTTTTAAAAATGATGAAAATATGTACATGTTTTGCATGTGTATTACCGTATGAGAGTGTAATGTTGTGAGCAAAAGAGCGAGCATGCGTTGTGTAAAACAGAGATGAAGATATTAGAATGAGAAAAGAAAACGGCTAATCCCAATCGAAATATATTACATGAATGAATATGAAAATACAAATAAAATAAATATATATACATAAATACACATAAACTTATATATGTATATACATATTACGAAATACATTATATTAATAAATAATATTACATTCAAGTCTTCAATTTATTTCCCATGCATCTGAACAATGGTTGAACAATCAGTTTTCATTGAAAAAATGTATTCCTTTCAGTCATATTGTTTTTAATTTTTAAATTCTCTTTTGAAAATACGATATTCTTTTTTATCCGATGAGAAATCAGCTTTTATGTTAATATTCATTAATTTTGATATTATACTAGTGACGGAAAAAAATACCGAGGAATCTCGATGATTTTTGTTTTTAACTCATCGCAATCGAAATCGCAGCTTTCGATAGCGGGGAAGACAAACAGAGTTCCATCGGCGCTCGGCGTCTCGTTGTTCCCCGTTGCCCGTTCGATTTCCAACGTCAAAAAGAAAAAACGAGTTCTGCAAGCTCAGCAGCACCGGCACATCTGCAGCCGACCAAACGCCGTGTTTCCGCAATGAGAACCTCTGGGCAGATCCCATCTCTCTCTCTCACCCTCGTGCCGGTGCAACAGACGCCCAGACAGTCCTGGGAAGGGCTGCTGGCGAGCTCGAGGGGATAGCTCGCGCGTACAGGGAGGGTCTCTGCTGTACGCGCATGGGAACAATCCCCTGCAGTGGCGGTAGTGGTGTTGGTGGTGGTGGCGACGCGCCGTCTGCGCCCCGGCCACGATTCAACTCCCTATCTCTCTTGCTCCAGTGTTCTTCGCTGTTATAGGTATAGATATACGGCACGAGTGTCTTATGGGTGTAGCTCCGATTTTGGATCCCGCCGTGGTCCGTGGGAATTCGAGAAACCATTGGAATCACATCCTGATTCGCATGAAAGGTCGTAAAGCTCGAGTCTGAAGTGGAAATACGTAACGGTAATATTGGTGACGATGACGCCTGTTCCAGAACAATTGAGACATTATAATCGCCTACGGACGCGCTTTGCATTAATATTGGCATAAATCATACGCGAGCAATCAGCAGATCGTTATTTTGCTTTTTCTCGTAAATTCTTGCGAATTTTATTCAACCTATTCATACACCCCTGTAACAACTATGAACTATATTTTCATGCTCCAAAGTACAATCCCGTGCCGTCGCACCCCGTTTAATCCCTCAAGGAGCACCAGGACGGAAATAGCTACACCGCCCGTATCCAGCTTGAAACTGATCGGAATACCAAAGCCTTTCCGCACGTATACTCTCATTTGCAGCCCTTCCGGCTGTACCCAAGCATCCTAAGACGCGCGTGCCTCTTCTCGGGCACCAAACTTCGCGAGACCTCCAAGAACCTTCCAGTCACCGTGTACCGCGCGATTCAAGACCAGAGAACCAAGCCGGGCCCGGACATTCAGAGCCGCAGCAGCAGCAGCAGCAGCTGTACTATAGGCACCATGAAAGGGAGGGAGATCTGTTTAATATCAATTGCAATTTTTCGAGTACTATCCCCCCCCACAGCCACCGGGTCCAGGCCGAAGGAGCGAGAAAAAGGAACGAGGGTGGAGACACCCGTCTGCCGGTTTCCGAACCGACAGAGACGCAGGAGGGGGGGGGGGGGAGATGTGCACGTCGCGCTCTCTCCCTCTACCCCCGCGCTCGTCGCCATGACGACGCTCGAACCCAGGAAACCCAGACGCCCGCGCGCACACCGCTCTCTCGCGTATCAGCAGCTCCTGCCGCCCGTCAGAACCAACACATTCACACCTGCAGCAGCATCAGTCGCCCGGCCGCACCAAAAACGTGCGTGTGCAGCGCCGGCCGGCGGCAGCTCGGTTCATCCACCTCGAGAGTTCCCAGGCAGCAGCAGCGCGCTCGGGGTGGTGCTGCAGCAGCCGACTCCCTCCCCCCCCCACCCACTAGCGTCTCTCTCTCTCTCTCTCTCTCTCTCCCGGCGCAAGGGAGTATAACGACCCGATAACACCGGCCGGCGCTCCGCCGGTCCTGCTTCCCTGGCGCCTGGATCGAGCGCCCGCCGCTCCCCGGCCAGGGTCTCTTCCCTCCTTTTTGTATCGCCGGTTCCAGGATACTTCCGAGCTCGCCGGGCTGCCGCGCGGGGAAGATCGGCATCGGAAGGGGAACGATCGAGGCGGATACTCGATGGATGGGGAGGAGCTCGAGCGTTGGAGCCGATCTCGCATTTTTTCGTGATCGATTAACGGTATGGACTACTGCGTGATGTACATGTACATCGGCAATAAACGGGCCCTTCCTGCTCCGCCCACCCGTCTCTGATTCAAGTTGTTTGCCGTTGCGGATCAAAGGGTGTGTGTGCGATAGGTGGATGGCGGCCACTCTCGAAAGCTCTCCTACACCGCGGAAGGGAAGATTGAGGAATATTAGCTTGGGGGGTATTTCCGTGAGCTTTTTCCACTCTGCTGAAACGATAATTTGAATTTCTACGATGATGGTTGGATCGGAAATTCATTTTTCAATTACACCGCGATGAAAGAAGAACGGGGTTTTTTTTTTTAATATTCATAAATTTTGTAATCTTGCAATACATCGAGTACGATCAAATTTATCAGTCAACGAGACAATCATAATCGATAGAGCGAACCGAGACTCATGCGATAGGGGATGAAACATTTGTCGTGCAGGAATAACTCGCAAGCTCACCAAGTATTCAATGAAACCCGAACGAAATAGCAACTCCATTGGCAGTGCCGGAAAAAAAAGTTCGTCCGATCCTAGAGATCCTGCATTGGGACTAACCCTTCCCATACACCCGGAAACTGTACTTTTTAAGCCGACTGGTACTCTTCTTTTACAGCCGATTCCCCCCCCCCTTCCCCTCGGCGCAGTGCCGCGTTCCAGACGCCGGCGACGATTTCAGAAGATGAGGGCGGAGGGTAAGGACCGCGGCGCAGCAATGGCCGCTCTCCCGGCTGAGCTCCCGATGTGCCTTTTTTTTCGCCCCTCGGCTGGTACAGGCGGCTGCGGACGGGGTAAACGAGACTGGTCATTTTTCACTGCCTCTGTCCCCCCTAGCCTCGGCTACTCACGAGTTTTTCTCCCCCCTTTTTTTTTCCCGCTTACTCCGCATCGGTCCAAGTTTTTAGGGCTGTCGGAGTTTCGATTGCCGTTCTTCCGTCGATGGGCTTAACTCTTTATTGGTGCTCGTCTCGAAACACCAATTCCGTGGTATTTTAACCGCGAGCTTGTTTTTATCGCGATGTGATTGATTTCATCGAAACAATGTTCAAGTTAAAAAAAAAAGTTCGTTCACCCTCTTTCGGCAGCGATTGAATGAAATTCGATCCGCATTGGTTATGAATTGCAAGCCTGTATACGTGCTGTCCAAAATTCCCCTCGTAATGAGAATCAGTAGTACGAGTCAATAATTCGGTGAATACGTCGATTTCATTAAAGTTGATCAGAGTCCTGTTATTCGATGAGCTTGCCATAAAATTATCATCTGTGTCAAAAATTTCACCCGTACAAACGTAGTCGACGTGGTCAGATCGATAGAGTCGATGACTCGATGACTCGCATTCGCGCATGACCGCTGGTTCGAGTCCAACACTATAATTCAAAGAACATCACTGAGTACTAAATCCGACTCAAAAGGCAATACGCTACACAAAAGCGAAGTTTGAAGCGTCCTTTTTTTACAATCCTCTCTCTCTAAAAAAAAAACTTTTTTTCAACTTATATCAATGAACAAAAAAAATCATTCCAAACGTAGCAGCATCTCTCCCCTTCCTCACGACCGCGCACCGTACCTCATTGCCGAAGATCGCAATCCCCTCAGGGCTATCAGTCCGAAAATCCCAGCCTCAAAGATGAAAAGCGTCCAAAACGATGTCGGAACCGAGAGCCACGCGGACGCGGAGCGCGAGCGGAATCCCTCTCATCCTCCGTCCGTGGCCACGCCCTGGAGCGCCCGGCAGTCGAGGGCGAGCGTACGTACATAATACACAGATATACGAGAGAGAGAGAGAGAGTGCCGCTCTAATCCACTCGCGTTTTCCGCTCCGTCCGTCCTTTGGCTCCCGCGATTTTCCGTACAACGTGTTCTAC
Organism: Copidosoma aretas; assembly: GCA_030522625.1. NCBI lineage: Eukaryota > Metazoa > Arthropoda > Insecta > Hymenoptera > Encyrtidae > Copidosoma > Copidosoma aretas. The sequence goes on along the minus strand of JAPYYV010009112.1, from coordinate 1,825 downwards.
CATACACATATATATCCCGAGTACATTTCCGTGTAGCTCTCGATTTTTAACGCGAGTTCCCCCTCCCCCTTACCAGCCGCGACAGAGACTCCTTTCCGTTCGGCGCACGAGGATTTCCCTCGGAACTGTTGATGTATCATGCATTCGCCAAATACTTCGCACGACCATGCGGGGGAGTCGCAAACACGTCGATCGCCCCGATCGCCGCGCGTATCCGTGCACGCAGAACCGCATTCCCCGCCCCACCCGCCCCCCCCGTCCCCCCCGGCCCCCCCCGGACCCGTGCCCCCAGAACCCAATTCCCCCCCAGAACCCCCCCCCCCCCCCCCCTCGCGCGGAGCGGAAAACAAAAAAGACGTCCGAGGGTGGCGCGAGGCAGAAACAGCTCCTCCGCCGGCATGGTTTCCGGCACTCGGGCACCCCCCGGAACGGCCCCTGCAGCGGCTCCGGCCGGCCAGACGGGCCGAATCCCCCCCCCCGCCAAACGCCGGTATACGGCGCACGCGACGCGCGCGTTTTTTCTCTCTACCCTCCCTTCCTTCCTCCCTTGCTCCGTCCATGTGGGTATAACGTGCATGTTCTTGCGCAACCCCTCCGGACACACCCACGGGCGCACGCGAACATGTACATACCGCCGGCGAGGGTATCGATTTTACCGCTCCCCCCCGTGTAGCTGCGGCGCGAGGAGCGAAGGGGTTGGCTGGCTGGCTTGGCGCGAAACTGTCCTAGGACACTACCCCTGCCGGCTGTATACGTGTACGTAGCCTTCCTCCCTCTCTCTCTTTTTTTCGCGTTCGGCGTTGCGAGGCTTGTTTTTTTTTTCCTTCCTTCCTATCTTCTAGCTGCAACGAAAATGGGGCGGGGGGGGGGGGGCCCCTTCCACGGGGTCCGCGCTGGGGAGCGGGGTGGGCCGGTGGGGGGGGGGCGGGTGTTTCGTTTTTAGTGGTGATATGGTACTGTTTTCGCGCAGGAATAATCGATGTACTACGGTATATAAAAAATGCTTGTATACAAATTTAACACGACTTTGATAGTACTTGTGTACAGTATGATCAAGTGCAGTATACCTAAGATACATTGTGCACAATATGTCTTGAAAAAAAAATCAAGCATTATTCGATTATTACACACAGATTAATCATTTTTGGGGCAAAACTTTTGCGTACAAAATGCATGCATTACTTCCTCCCTTTTCCACATCATTTATAATACACCTGCCGTATTGATCGATTTTTCATCGACGTTACACGCGAAATTAATACAGGTACAATACACCCCCTTGGGCTGCTATTATCCTGCTATCCATTATACGTACAACAGCTCAACCCCCTCCCACCTACACCACCCACCCCCCACTGGCTCCCCCCCCCCCCCCCCCCCCCAGATCGATCACGCGTCCGCCACGGGGTGCGATATTCACCGACGTCGCGCGGCGTATAACTACCAACACACGTTGGATCAACAATCATCCGCACTCTGCAGTGTACGTGCGTATCGAGAAACCGGCGAGTCACACCGTTCCAACAACTACGGGGATGGAGAACAGCGCCTTTCCGCCCGGGCGTAAATTCAAATTAATTGATCCCCCGTTCGAACCGTTGGGGTTTAGGCGAACGACGGAGGGGGCGGCAAGAAATAACGCGCACGCACCGCAGAGGGGAGCGTGTATATATATATATAGGATGATGGCTGGCTGCAGCCCAGGAAGAGGAGGCGGGGCGGCGGTGGCGGCCCGCGGCCCCGAACCAGCGGGAGCGCGCGCGGTTCATCCACCTCGAGAGCCCCCGCGAACTCGGAGCCACCCGCCGCGCGCGAGCTCCCATTT
>JAPYYV010009111.1:0-24898 GCA_030522625.1 Copidosoma aretas | reverse complement strand
ACGGAATCGCCACTCAAACTCAGCGGGCAGGCCAAGTAGGTCAGTGGGCTCGCGTCTGTTTGCGTGGACGTTGGGAGGGAGGGGAATCAAGCGCTCGGATCGCCTCGTAACGCGAACCGATCGCGATCGGGGGGACGAGCGAGGTGCGATATTATTGCGCCTCGTGTAAATAGGCAGGGGGGGGGGGGTGACCGGGGCTGGTGTACGCCGAGTTTTTATTCTCTTTGGTGGTGTACTGGGGGAATTTTTTATTAATAATGATTGGTTTTCGACGGCTGATCGATTGCGTATCTGGCATGAAAAATTACATTCGGGCCCGTCAGGTGGATCATCAAAAAAATTTGGACGGTGTATTTTTTTTTTTTTTTTTTTTTTTTTTTTTTATTATTTTTTTCCATTTTTTCAGCAATTTCTCAAAATTACCCATGTCATGACGTACCAGCAAAATCAAGCAAAACTATATCAATTGGGTTTTTCTACTTCGCAAGCTCGAGCATGACGTAAAAAGAAGTTTGATCTTAGTATCAAAAGCTCCGAAGTATAACACTCCAAATACCGATTTGGAACTCAGCAAATAATTATACCCTATAGAAATAGTTTTTTTATCTACTTCGTTGAGCGTCATGAGTAAGAATTACTTACTCCAAGATAATATAGTATTTCTTCTCAATGATTTCCTGACTGATCTCCACCTTTTGTCAACTTGTTCATACAGTATACACGGCAGTAATAATCGTTTGGATTACCAAAATGAAAATTCCATTAATAAAACAGAATGACACATAGCTCATGGACATCTTTTATACATCTCATATACATTTGTCGAAGTTTAAAGTTACGTCAATGGAACATATGCTATTTTTTCTTCATAAAATCAATTTTTTCATCACCGCTGTTCAGTCATAGTAATAAACGGCCAGTATCTACAACGATGCAAATCTATCCACCTACTTGTTTGACTGTAGCTCTCCTCGTACTCATTAGTAAAGGTATGTTTATGGATATTGTATTTTAATTAAAATTTTAAAATTACTAAATATAAAACTTGAAGAAATTATTTTTCAATGTACCGTTAAACACGAATAAAAAGATATTTTATAATCGTATATTAAATCACTTAATAATATGCACAATTTCATTGTCAACTAATGAATTTGTTCTATGATTAAATTTTAAGGTTATTATCAAAACATTTTATTTTGATCATCAGTTTCAAGAATGTAGCCTTGAATAATCAGAAATAGAAAAAATTCTGTGTACATACAAAAAAGAAAAATAGTCATACCCCTCGTTTCTGACTAAAATCGGATAAATTTCAACGCTGAAAGTTTTTAAATAAGTTTAAATTTATTCAAAGTTATCACCGTACTTGGTATTTTTTCATCATATATTAATGGTTATACATTAATTTCATAAAATACACAGAGAAAATTTTATCTCGGGAAATAATTAATAAAAATTAAAATCATAACACTATTATAATAATGTTTATTTTCATTATAGTTGCCGGTTTGGGATTGGAAAATATCATCGGCGGTCGGTTACCGAAAAAAAATGAAATCAAATATCAAATTTCCATACAATATTTGAAAAAGCATTTTTGTGGGGGCGCACTCATTGCTCCTGATGTAGTATTGACTGCAGCTCATTGCTTTTACAATGGAAGCATGACTTACAAGGACCGACCATACTATGTCGTCGCAGGGACGACTAACACAGCCGATGATACTTACAGGAGAAACGTGACAACAATTTATATTCATAAACAATTTAAACGCGACGTATCTACCAAGCACCTTTTAAATGATATAGCTCTTCTAAAAGTAATTAAAATATTGATGTAGACTACACAATGTACCTAACGTTTTTACGAAAATTTGTAAGTGACAATGCTGATTTTTTTAGCTTGAAAAAGGATTTCATATCAGTAAGCATTTACCGATTGATTTGGCATTCCTGCCAAGAAAAAACGAAGATTTTTTGGGTAAAATTGCAACAGTATCAGGTTTTGGTTGGGACCATGTTTGGATCATAAACATGACAGAAAATGGTACCTCATCAGGAAACTTGAAACAAGAATCTGTAAAGATTGTTGACCCAGAAAAGTGTGCAATAGACCTTGATGAAAATATATTGTGTGGACAAATGAATCAAGCTCTTGATGTACATCAAGGGATTTGCACGGTAGGAAATTGAACACATATTTTACGATTACCATTTCAATAGGACCAGTAAAATTAAAATTAATAGTGTCGCGTTTTCGGAAGTGGTATGATACTAAGAAAAAAACATTTCTTTCGTAGCATGCTGTACATTATGATATTATAATTAAATCTTTAAATGCCTCATAGTAACTAGTAATAAAAAAATTAATTTGAAGACAAAATTAATCGAAACTTGATCCGCAACAACTTATGCGATTGAATAATTGGATGAATAAAACGTAAAGCAATGCTGTCCATGATGTTTTATGCCCCAAATTAATTATGACATTTTAATATTTTGATCACCTTTCTATCACAAACTTTTTTCGGCTGAAATTAAATAATTGTTTGCTAAGGGTATTGTAACTGTAGTTGATTTAACTAGTGTTATGTATCGACTACTGAAGAAAAAATATTAAACATCAAAACCTTTAATTTTTTTATTTTACTATTGAATTCCGTACTATTTCGTGAAATATATATTTTTCTGTAAAAACAACAATACAATTCAAAATAATATTCCGGGATGTCATTAAGGAGGTAATGTTTCTCTTTTTCTTAATTTTCTTTCATTTATATGAAGCATGCATTGTAGTGTATAGATCCTTATCGTGTAAAGTATTCCATGTTTATATTATGTGCATGGTACACATTCATCATCTCAACATATGCATTTACTACGTATATTAAGTGGAAGCTAATATAAAAGGAAAAAGTCACTTTTTTGTCCTGTCAAGACCACCTAAAAATTTTTGTGATACACTACAATTCATATTGAATAAAAAATGTTTATAATGTGCCTATTTTCAGGGCGACAGTGGTGGTCCTCTTATATTTAAAAACAAAGTCGTTGGAATAGTGAGTGTATCACCAAAAGGATGCGACGAATCACAAGAGCCAGCAGAATACACCGAAGTTTCAAAGTTCTTGGACTTTATTCAAAGTGTTCTGAACGGAAATCCAGCAAAAAATACGATTGTAAAATTCAACAATTATGTTAAACTTGAGATACCAGGGAAAAACAAGAAAGTAATCACCAACTGTCCTAAATTAATATCAGTGATTCGAAAAATGCAAGACTCACAGCCTGAATTTCAAGCTGTTATGCGTAAGCACTATGAATTACTACAGTCAGTAGAGAAATTAGAAAAAGTATATAAATCATTAGAGAAAACAGCTAATGATAATGAAAGAAATTATGATGTATACCGTTCAAAATATAAAGACTATTTAGCTAAACATGACGAATATAAAACACATTTAAAATGGGTGCAAAATTTGAAAATGCAACAGGACGGTCTGATACATAAATTTTTAGTAACATTAGATGAAACTGAAAATGTTTTCTTAGCGTAAAAATCTGCCGTGACAAATAATAAGTTTTTACTTAATTCAGGATACAAGTATTTAGTTTTTGATGAACCGATTTTACAGGTACGGAGCATTACTTTGAAAAAATACAAGAAAAAATATTGGACACGGTTTTTTTCATTTTTTACAAATCAAAAATGACGTAGATAGAGTGCATCAAAGTTCAGGACTGGGGGTAAAATACGTCATAGGAACATAAGTCATACGTCCCTATGGCGTTATGAGCCCCCTTTCATTAACTTTGATATGCTCTACCTCTAGCAATTTTTGTTTTTGCAAAAAAAGAAAAAATACGTGTCCAATATTTTTTAATGTTTTACCTGACGGACTAAATATTATTTTTCATGCAAGACCCCGATCTGTTGATGATACTACTAGCACTATAAAATCAAATTTTTCCGATTATTTAAAAGACCTTTTATTCGTTAAAACATGTTTTATTTATATTATAATATAATGTTGCAAACCTTTGGTTGAAGCTTGGGTAGATACATGTAGAGTAATTGTTTAGAATGATTTAAAATATTAATCACGTTAAAAAGTGAAAGCAATTCTTTCAACAGCTCTGCCCCGTGCTTCGCGCCTCAGTCTGTCTATCGTCTCCATGCGAGACTTTAATTCGTGTCTGACCTCTGCGCTGCGCTGCTAACAGATCTCATGCTACGTGCTATTGCTATTTTTTAAATACCCTATACCATCACTCGATCGTTCTGTGTATTCAGTATTCAATTTGTGCATTATTAAAAAAAATCTCATAAACTTTTATCTCCGCGAGTCTTATTTAACCTGCTACCTAATTGTCTTCAACTTACTTTGCTACCTAATTGTCTTCAATTTCAACTGCTTACTATTTAAATCATTGTATTACATGAGACTGATGAAAATGCTGAACAAATATTATAAAAATAATGGAAATCTGATAAATTGAAAGTTATACAGTTTATTTCTTTAGTTACCAGTGTTGGGTATGGTGTAGCAAATTATATGGATGCGATGTCTTACATTATATACAAATCACAATGCAAGAAAAAAAAGAATGGTAAAATAGATGAAAAATTTATTATAATTAAGGGTATAAATAAGCCTTTGCTATTCTCTTGAGACGGTCGAAAAAATGACGAGCAATAACACCCTTCATTATTGTGCCTACAATTAGCGAATAGGCTATAACAAATGTTAATGACGATTCAGATTAGCGTTTTTTAATTTTTCAGGTGGTTAAAAGGATTTAGAGACATCGGTAACAAATTAAAACATAAATTCTTTTTTTTCTGTGTATTAGTCTATTACTACTTCTATTCTTTTAACTTAACCAGTCAAACAATGATTGAACATTGGTTTTAAAAACATAAAAAGCAACTATATAGGCAATGCCATTTAAGTTCTTGATGTACATACGTTGTGATACGATATTTATAAAGCTGTTACTTTGTTATCAATAAAAATAACAAAAACTTTTGATGAAAAGTAATTGAATAGGTGATTAATTGTCTGATATATGTGCAAAACTGTTATAATTTTAATTCAACTTTCACGGATATATATATATATATATATATATATATCTCATATTTTGAATAATTATTTAAATTTATTTTGCCTTTCACATTTTTCACATTGAGAGATAGTTTTTTCATTGGTTACGATAAAGTAACAGTAAAATATTGTCCATAAACAAAAATATTGCATGCAACTGTTGATCAAGTTAATTTTCTCATAAGCCTGATAAAAGTTATTAAAATTAAGAGGATGAAAAAGTAGATTTTGAGGTTAAATTTCGCGCCATCAGCCTGTATCGGTAACTATAGAGTTTTTTATTGTTTATTAATAGATACCACCATTAATTATTGCTATATGAAGTTTGGAGTCAATTCGTAAACGACAACTTAACAAATTTGTGCACCGAAACAAAAAAAAACTCTCGGTGCCAAAATTTTTTAAGTTGTCGTTTACGAATTAACTCCAAACTTTGTATAGCAATAATTAATAATGGTATCTAGGGCATATGATCTTGGGTTTTGCTGATTTCGCTCCCATTTTTTAATAAACAATAAAAAAACTGTATAGTTACTGACAGAGGCTGATGGCGCGAAATTTAAATTCAAAATCTACTTTTCAATCCCCTTAAAACAAATGTTTATGAGGGATATTGGAAGTGTAGAAAACTAAAATTAATAAATTTTCAACAGTAAGCTAATCAAAAATCATATGAAATGCAAAAATAGCACGAAAATTAGAAGAATATAGTTATTTGACACTTAGTGTGCAAAGTTAAATTTTTCATGACAGAGCAGAGTGCACAAAGAGTCGGATTCCATCACCGTTTCCAAAGTAGTATTATTCGTCGCTTGAGAGAAAAAAGGTATTAATTTAAAATAGCTCTAAGAAAAGTACCAATTCGTCCGAGATAATGAGTCGATAAACATTTTTTTTTCTTTGATATAAAACAGACTGTCAATAATATCTTTAGATTGCCCATGAATAGGTGAAAAAAAAATGAAATTCTCTAGCGTACGTCAATGCAAGTGAAACATAAAATCTACTCTGTAAAACTTGAACACGATCATGGCATAAGCAGAGGTTTTGCCTTGGCATTAAAACACGAACAATAACAATCTAAATAACAAGTCAGGGTTTAGTTAATGTTTATGTTTTTTCTGCTTTGTTCAGACTTCAGCATCATTTGTCAGAGTTACTCAAAAATAATGTCCTCTTAATATTGTTTCTAACTCAACTACCATATGTTGCGTTCCCTCAAATTATGTATGCAGTATTCGCGAGAGAGCTTATCGTTTTAATTACTCAAATGTCAATTTGATTCTTGATAAGATAACAGTCGCTAAAAATTAAAATATGTATGTGTCGAACTTACATCAATAAAACGTCTACGAGTTTGGCCTTATAAAACCAATTTTTTATACCACCGTACAATCGAAGATTTTAACTTAAGGTATCCAAAATGATGTGTGCTAGTCTACTTATAGTTTTGGCAGTACTTCTTTTTACGCTTACTAGTAATGGTATGTTTTTAAATCATGTATTTTAAGTTCAATTTAAAAAATGTAAAGTTACAAGCCGGAAGTAGTTTTTTATACACCTGTCGTATAGAAATAGTAAATTTCGCTCCGAATGTGCATCGCCCTGGTCGGATGTACATGAGGAGTGAACCATATTTTTGCTACCGAGGGTGTAAGTACCAGGGTCGCAAAAGTACCCGAGGTAGGAAAAGTGTATTGATGCCCATATCTCAGTTGAAGTACTAATTTTTATCTGATTTTAAGGTCGACAGTGCATCATAAACTTTCAGATAAAAATTACATTTACTGCATGCTTTACATTATTATAATTTTTAAAGTAGTCAGCAACCATTCAGGGGACGGTGAAGTATACAAATGAATTTTTGTCATCCTGCTTATTGACGTCTGGGGAAAAACAAAGATTGTAGTATGCAACAATAAAACACTATTGATGTCTCCTTTTTTTACGAGTTATAATATAATATTTATTATTCATTATTTGTGCAAAACCAAAACAAAAACAATTTTCAATAATCTGAATTAAAATTAAACCATCTGAACGTATAAAAAAATAGAAAAAAAATCATTTCCTCCGGCTTTTGACTAGTATCTGATAATTTTGTATTCCAGTTTCCAATACTCTGTTTCGGGATTAGTGCATAAGTACACGTTCAAGGATTTGATACTTCCTAATATTTTTTTACGCCACAGAATTCATAATAAATTAAATTTCATAAAATACATGTAACAAATTTTATTTTACAAATAAAATTAATTAAAGTAATCATTAAAACCTAAGTTACGTCGTCCATCATTACAGTTGTTGGTTTAGAATTGGAGAATATCATTGGTGGTCGGTTGGTGAAAGAAAATGAAATCAAATATCAAATTTCCATACAATATTTGAAAAAACACTACTGTGGGGGCGCACTCATTGCTCCTGATGTAGTATTGACTGCAGCTCATTGCTTTATCAATCAGAATATGACTTACCAGGACCGACCATACTATGTCGTCGCAGGGACGACTAACACAGCCGATGATACTTACAGGAGACGAGTAACAAAAATTTATCTCCATGAAACGTACAAAAAAGATAAATTTACTAGAAAACTATTGAACGATATCGCTCTTTTAAAGGTGAATACGAAACTAATGAAGATTGTGAATCATACGTAAATTTTTGTTCAAAAAATTGTAAGTAACTGTGATCTGATTGTTAAGCTTGAAAAAGGATTTGAAGTTGGTAAGGATCAACCTATCGATTTGGCACTGCTACCAGAAAAACAGGAAGACTTCAAGGGAAAAACTGCAACAGTATCAGGTTTTGGTTGGGACCACGTAGAGCGCAATGGCGAAAAAGAAATAGGCACCACATCAGGAAACTTGAAACAAGAATCTCTAGTTATTGTTGGACTAGAAAGGTGTCGAGCAAATTTATATACAACACTATTGTGTGGACAAATGAAACAGTTATCTGGTACACGTCAAGGCGTTTGCTCGGTATGAGATTAAAAAAACATTTTTGTATGACCATACCAACGACATCAATAAATTAAAAACAAATTTATAAAAATCTCAACAGTAGAGTCATCAAATGAAAAACCGTTTTTTATCGTTCAAATTTGATTTTGAACTCTTCAACTGAATCCATAAAAATAATGGTAGTCTACTATTCAGTAGGTATTATTCTATAACAATTACTTGAAGTAAAAAAAAAAATGACGAATATATTTCGGAATCACTAACTTACGGTTGCTTGTGTCCCTTCCGCTACTCGTTATAATTTTCACAATACAGTGTACATATATTTGTTATATGAGTCACTGCAATTAAAATATATGCAAACTATATACAAGTATTTATGAAGACAAAGAAAAAAATACACCATTACGATTCTGTCATTGCCACCTTAAAGTTATTGTGGTACGTTACAATTATATTCGAATGAAAAATATCTATGTCTCTATTTTCAGGGCGATAGTGGTGGCCCTCTTGTCTTCGAGGACAAAGTTATTGGAATCTTGAGTATATCACCAAAAGGATGCGACGAATCACGATATCCAGCAACGTACACCAAAGTTTCGGAGTTTTTGGACTTTATTGAAGGTGTTTTAGACGAAAATCCAACGAATGACACGTTAATTAAATCCAATGAATGTACTACATTTGAGATGCCTCTACAAAAGAAGGAAGTCACTTCTGATTCGTCGAGATTAAAAGTGATTCTACAAAAAATGCAAAATTCATAGCCAATATCTGTGATGGGCTCTCGAATCTTTTCTTTATTAAATGATTTGGTTCTCAAAAATATTGAGCCCGAGATCTTACGTCAGTTAAAAATTAATTACAATCGCGTTCCTTTTTATTGTTAGCGTTATACGTTTACGACACTTACATGCGTACATAAAGACCAAGTGAAATTAGGCATATATTCAATCATTCAAAGTTGATATGCAAAATACAAATTAATACCTCTAAAAATTTTTTTGGACAAAACTATCAAACAAAAAAATTCCAATACATTGCTAAACTACTGACTCTACTGCGTGTTATCTCTTAAAATTATTACTGTATTTAATTTAGCAGACCAGGCCATTATATTAGCAGATGAAATCTTTCATAACAGAAGTATTGTAATAAAGCAGAAAGAATCTAACGCGATTACAGTCATACACAACAGCTTAAAAACTAGTACATTAAAGTTAGACTTACAATTAGTCAAATTAGTAATAGTAATAATAATATAAAAAGTTATGAGACAAAGAGATATTTGGGAAAATGTTTGTATGAAAAAGATAACGGAAAGAATTGAAATTTCACTGTTCCCTCTCACATAAAAGAATTTAAAAACACATTTAAATTTCATGAAGTCAAAATTTTGAACTCAGAATCTGACAAAAAAATTATGATCGCACATAATATACGTAAATTTGACAGATAACACCATCAACAGAAAAAAACGACACCCTTATTATCTGAGTAATACATAGAAATCTCTCGTGTCGACTAATATATACGTACATTATTTTTACGGTGTTAAGCATACCGTGCTGTGTACATATAAAGAAGTAATCATCTCAGTCTATCAATCGTTTAAATAATACAGACGTTAATATTTATCATCACATATAACGTACATCGTATTTAAATTTTAGGTGTATATTGTAAATTTCTCCAGAATAGCATTCTAAGATTATAATTAACGTTTCGTTTTTCAATTTTTTTTTGTATCTTTGTTAGGATTTTTGTATTGCATTGGGTCATAGAATGTAACGTGAGATTTTTGTCGTTTTTTCAATAAAGTGAGCCTAATGAAACTGGCATTGAGGTCACATTACTCAAATAGATAACAACACTGTAGAGTTTACATTTTACGCCCTTTTCTAGCTCTCGAAGCCTCAACTGATCATAAACTTACATGGTATAGTGCAATTAATATAATATCTGGAGATTCTGCCTTACCTGCTACCTCAATTAGACAGATTTTCATTATTTGTCAATTCCTAGTTATTTTCACACAAAATCATGAAAAGTCCCACATGATTAGTACTTCAAGAAATCAATTAAACCTGAATTTGTTGTAATTAGTTCCGAATTCAGAGAGAAAAGTTGGATTGTGTGATATCCGAGTTACAACTTTTCTCGAAAAGTAATACACTCAATGACTCGAAATTCTCTAAAATAAAAAGACAACTGTGCATATTCTCATAATTTTTAAAAATATTCGGTTTAAAAAATAAATGAAAAATGTTTCATTTTTAGCACGACCAATGTGTGTAAGTGCCTTATATTTTTGTACGAGCCACAAGTGGAACTAATACTTATAAATACTCTATTTTCAATGCAAAAAAAAATTGTAAGCTCGATGTAAGGGTTGTCCGAGTTCCCATGATACGTGTACGTGCCAATGCGTGCGTGATCAGGTTTTTCGAATTACTCTAGTAATCGCCATTCGAATGGGCTCAGATTTAATTCACCTTAAATTCAATATTCTATCAAAACAATTTTTGCAAGACACATAACCAACGCTATAAAAATGGAATTCACCCACGCAATTAAATGCTAAGTAGATGTAAAGTTTACTTCGTTGGCCTTCAGGATGTGTAATTTAGAGAATCGACGTATTAGTTTATCCTCGAGTTTATCCGTAAACCACACATGTACGTGCATATCTGCTTATTAAAATGTATGAAACGTGAAGCTCGAGATACCAAATCGATGTTTCGACGTCATCTCGAGAAGTAGATCTTTTCTTCTTACGCACTACGTACAATTTGTTTATTTAGTGTTAGTGGTATGACGTATCTCTGATCGTAAATTTAATTCATACAAAGAGAATAAAAGACCATAAGTACATCTGTCACAATTAGGTCAATAAAATATTAACTAGTTTCGGCTTATAAAAACCGATTGCTCGCCAAGATCATGCAGTCGAAAAATATAACATAAAGTATCTAAAATGATGCGTACATCTACCCTATTAGCAGTATCTCTCGCGATACTTATCAACGATAGTATGTTTCTGAATCAGTAAATTTGTATCTTCTCAAGTTATATCAAATGAATTACGTGTAACAATAAATAAACGACTTTGGACTCATTATAAATGTGTATTATCTCATTCAAAGTGAATTTCAATACCTCAAGTAGTTTAATTTTTGGAACTGCTGAATACACACAAAAATAGAATAATTTGAATAAAAGCAGCCCTAAGAGTTTTACATATTTGTAAATTCATTTACAGACATGAATTAAATTAAAAAAAAAAACAAGTTGTTTTCTATGACTCACATCTGATAGCCTTGAATGTTTTATTAAAAAAAAGTTCAACTATAATCAATGCATTTATTTCCCAAGATGATTTTTATCATAATAATTAACGCATTATACCCTGTACAATTTATTTCATCTCGAAAACCCATTATAAAAAAAAATTTTTAAACACTGGTATCATTTTGTTTATTTTCATAACAGTTCACAGCTTGGAATTAGAAAAGATCATTGGCGGTCGATTAGCAGGGAGAAATGATTTCAAATATCAAGTGTCCATTCAAGTTCCAAGATCGCACACTTGTGGGGGCACACTCATTGCTCCTGATGTAGTATTGACTGCATCTCATTGCTTTTACAATAAAAGCATGACTTACCAGGACCTGCCGTACTTTGTAGTCGCTGGAACAATTAGGATAGACGTTGGTACTCATAAGAGACGCGTTACTAAAATTTATCTCCACAAACGATACACAAAAATGGACCACGTAGATTTAAATGATATCGCTCTTTTAAAGGTGAGGGCAAAATTATTGTACATTGTAAAAATTTTGTATTAATTTTATTACGAAAATCGATAAGCGTCTGCAAAATTTTATCAGCTTGATGAAGGATTTGATATTGGTGAGGATCAACCTATTGATTTGGCACTACTACCATACAAAGATGAAGATTTCACGGACAAAACTGCAATAGTATCAGGATTTGGTTGGGACCATATTGAAATAGTATCAGGATTTGGTTGGGACCATATTGAGGTCATTGGCAAGATAGAAAAAGGTACCTCATCAGGAAACTTAAAACAAGAATATGTAAAAATTGTTGACCCAGAAACATGCAGTGAAAATGTTTATCCAACTTTATTGTGTGGTCAAATGAAACCTCTAATGAAGCAGTCCCCTGGAGTCCATATAGGCGTTTGCACGGTATGTTATCGGGAAAATTATGTTCAAGTGGTTACTATTTAAAATCTCAATTGTATTAGTAAAAGCTTTCTATACAAGAATAATGTAGAAATATGCTACAATTCAACAATTGAAAGGTTTGCAGAATGTTGAGCAAAATTTAATTAATTATTTATTCATCTATTTATTTATAAACACTAAAAGAACCTGGCCCCTTTTACGCCTCCGCCGCCGACCCCCACAATTTAATCAAACATTTGTTTTTATTATTTTTTAAGAAAAATACAATAATTCATGATCTTGTAACCCAGAGTCATGATTTTTATTGTTTTGAAGTATTATTTATTTATTTTATAAAATCTATTTTTTCAATTTTCTAAGACGCTCTGCCACTGCATGATTCGCCCGCCAACCCCAATAGTTAATCATACAATTTTTTCTAAATCCCATTTTTAAATTTTCCCGCTCTTGACCAGTCTCAACCAATCATACTATATTTGTATGCAAATTAAAAGGCTATAGTCCACGTGTGTATGTATGTACGTATGTATGTATGTATGTATGTGTGTTTGTATGTATGTATGTATGTATGTATGTATGTATGTATGTATGTATGTATGTATGTATGTATGTATGTATGTGTGTACACTATGTATCTGCTACGTAAAACAAGTAAAGGTAAATAAAGAAAGAAGAGCGTATGTTACCGCCCTGGAAAAGTTACTTCAGCATTTTTGTGATTGATAATAAATTTTTTCTGCTAGCGAAAATTATGTTGATTATGATGTGCTTATTCTCAGGGTGACAGTGGCGGTCCTCTCGTGTACGAGAAAAAAGTTATCGGAATTCTAAGCACATCACCAACAGGATGTGACGAAAGATATGGAGCTGCAAGCTACACCAGAGTTTCAAGTTTTTTGGACTTTATCCACAGTGTGATAAGTGGAGCACCAAATAGTGATATATTAGTTAAATCTAACTCTTATTCAACCCTTGTCATACCAGTCAAAAACGCAAAAATAATTACTAACTCGCCTCAAATTGTATCAGTGCTTAAAAAAATGCAAGCTATTGAAGACAAACACAGGAAATTAAAACAGTTACGCGATAAATTACGAATAGAAATGGACAGCATAAAGAAGGCAGGTGAAGGCAGCATAAAGAACGCTATGCCTAAGTATAACGCTAAAGTTGGTGAATTGAACAGTATAAAATACGAATTAAATAATTTAAACAACTTGATGAATAATGAAATAGATAAATATAATATATTGATTAAAACAGAGTCAGTTTATGATGCATAATCATATGATATAACAAATACCAGATTCCCCATTCAGAAAAGTGTATAAACGTACAACTTTTTCAGAATAGCACATGGTTATAGATAGTATTATTTAAAAATTATGAATAAAAGAATACGTCAAAATTAAATGCTCTTTTTTCATCATCCATTACGTATACTATCAAATACTTACTTCACCTTTGTATAGAAAATTTTCATGCTAATCCTACAATTCCACATTTTTGTATTTCCCTCTATTTCTAGAGATTTTCAAGACTTTTGAGCAAGTTCTCTTACTACGTATACCCTTTGAAAACTCGGTCATTTATCCCGCTGAGGTAGGCATATCGATGGTCTCAAGTGCTTTCTGACCAGTGTCGGCATTATGAGAGAATCTTTTTCGAAAACCATGATGTAGCAATACTTAAAGTGGCAGTAACTTTACTTCCCAGGTGCTAACTAATATCAAAGAAAACTCCCATCAGTCCTGACATGATCCAGAATAATCCACAATACTTATAGTTTTTGACGTTCTAGGTGCTCTTACTCATCAATCAAAAGTTTACTGCAATACATCTTGTGAAATTTCGACAGTATTGAGACCACGACTAGCTCGACGCTTGTTGTGTTGAGATAGTTATTCTTGATAATAGTGATAGCAATGATGATTACAATGAAAGCATATTCGTCAGGCAGTAGTATTGTAAATATATTAGTTGCATTAAAAAGAAAGCTACGTTTTGAAATATGATACGACCTGCTTAGATTTTGCCGATTGTTGTTATATCTCTGCGAAAGACTCGCATACCGGAAGATGTAATAAAAAAAGGGTCGCTCCTAAATTTAAAATAGTGAAATACCAAAGTTTTTTAAGTTACAAGTGTAGAACTAGGTTGATGGTAAAAATATTGCTCCTTTGGAACAGTTAATAATTTTACCATTTTACTATTAAAGTGGTAGAAATTTATTTTACTGGAAAATCATATCGTTTGATTATACAAAAATTATCTGCATTTTATAATTTCTTAGCATTCTTATACCATGTAATCTAAGAGTAATAAATAGTTCTACCAAATTTTTTTATCTTAAAAAAGACTTTGTTGTCGGTAAAGATAAACCTGTTAATTCAAAATTTCTACTAGGAAAAGACGAAAACTTTGAGGAAAAAACTGCAAATCATCAGGTTTTGGTTTAGAGTATATCGAGAATAACAACTGTAAAT
This sequence comes from Copidosoma aretas, assembly GCA_030522625.1. Lineage (NCBI taxonomy): Eukaryota > Metazoa > Arthropoda > Insecta > Hymenoptera > Encyrtidae > Copidosoma > Copidosoma aretas. The sequence continues at coordinate 10,121 of JAPYYV010009111.1, read as the reverse complement.
GATATCTTATCAGAGGAATTAGAACAAGAATATGTTAATATCATCAATCCAAAAAATTATACAGAAAATTTCGATTCAATAATATTGTGATCATGGAAACAGTTCCTTAGCATGCACCATGGCGTTTTCACGGTATCATTTTTCAGCTTCTGATTTTTTTAACTTGATATTTACCAACGAAATAACGATATAAAACTTGTTCAATCTTATAGATAAATACAAAATAAGATAATGATGATTTGTATTTCGTATTTGGGCCCATAATTTTTAAATTTTCAAATCTATTTTTTACCTTTACTGTAACTAACAATACAACTTTCAACTTTAAGAAATCTTGTTTATAATGATCTATTGTTTTCGTAGATATTTATATTCACTCGTTTTCGAGCATCTCTAAATTTCACCATTGCTTCTTCCAATTTCTCTGTACAACTAAACTTATCGGCGATGCATCGTAGTCACTTAAAGTTATGCTTGTGGTGCAATAAAAAAACCCTACTAAACCATGCATTAGATATTCTGAAAAGTCCCGATCTATATCCTTGCCCGTTTCAAGACTCTTTCTCGACATTCAAGTCACAATGCGCCATTAAACCTCTGCACACCTTTCGCTCATGTTTTTAAGGTCGACAAAATACCAAAATAGTAACTAAACCAAAACAGGAAGGGGGGGGGGGGTCCTTTGGAAGTTACGCGTCAAAGTATTATCTAGATAATTTTATGAAAGATTTTTTTTGAAAAACACTATGTTTTTTTTTTAAATATTAAAAAATAATGGATTGAAATACTTTGTAGATTCGAAAACAAAGTTTAAAAGACAGAATAAAAAAGGCATAACAAAACAATTAGTTAGTAGAGATTTTTTTTTTTCTTTAAATTTTAACAGCGTCTTAATAACATTTGTATAGGAAACATAACTGACGTTTTAAAAATGTATTTCACCCATGCAATTCAATGCTAAGCTGATGAAAAGTTTACTTTTTTGGGCTCCAAGATGTGTACTTTAAAGAATCGACATATCAGTTGATCCGTAAACCACATATGGGTACATCTCTGGTTATTGTCAAATTAAAGTGGGTTTTTTCACTTGGCAGATAGAATCATAACGTAGAAGTGTGAGCTTTGCATAAAAATCCATGAAACGTCAAGCTTGAGATACCAAATCGAAATTTGGGCGTCATGTCAAGACGTACTTAGATATTTTCTTCTTACGCACTACGTAAAATGTGTTTGTTCAGTATTAGTAGTATGACGTATCCCTAACCGTAAATTTAATTTATATAAGCAGAATAAAATACCATAAGTACATCTGTCACTCTTACATCACTAAAATGTCAACTAGTTCCGGCCTATACTAAACCGGTTTTTCATCAAGATCATACAGTCGAAAAATATAACTGAAAGTATCTAAAATGATGCGTTTATCTACCCTATTGGCAGTATCTCTCGCCATACTTATCAACGATGGTATGTTTCGTAATCTGTTATTTTTATTCTTTAAAGTTATATCATATAAATAACATTTTACAATAAATAAACGACTTCTAACTTTTAAGTTTGTATTATCTTATCTGAAAAAAATTTCACTGACTCAAGTCGTTTAATTTTTTGAATTACTAATCCTATCTTAAAAAGAAGAATATCACGCGACTGAAGTCTTTTAGTCGCGAAGTGATTGGTTAAGACAAATCGTGTAGTTTTTAAAGCGGCAAATTAAAAAAAAATGTTTTGAGAAAAATTAAAAATAACTTAAACTAGTGGTTTACATTCTTTCATAGAGATGAAAAAATACGCCATAAAAGAGTTTCTTTATTTATTTTTTCGAAAAATTATTTAAAAAAAATTAGATTTGATTAAAGTTCGGGTTTGCCGCGCAAAGCGCGCAAGAGGCAGAGCCCCCCGTAAATATAAAAAAAGAATCATTTGGTTGAGAGCGGCCCTAAGCCTTTTACCTCATTTGATCACCTTAAATGTTTTATCAAAAAAAAGTTTAAATGTAATCAATGCATTATTTTTTTCATGATTATTGACAAATTATTCCCCGTACAATTTTTTTTTTCTCTAAATCTTCTCATGAAAGAAAAAATTATTGATATCATTTCGTTCATTTTTATAACAGTTACTAGCTTGAAATTAGCAAAGATAATTGGCGGTCGATTAGAGGGGAAAAATGATTTCAAATATCAAGTGTCCATTCAAGTTCCAAGATCTCACACTTGTGTCTCGCATCTCATTGCTTTTACAATGAAAGCATGACTTACCAGGACCTGCCGTACTTTGTAGTTGCTGGAACAATTAGGATAGACGATGGTACTCATAAGAGACGCGTATCTAAAATTTATCTGCACAAAAAATACACAATAATGGACAATGTAGGTTTAAATGATATCGCTCTTTTGAAGGTGAAGGCGAAATTAATCCACATACTAAAAATTTTTTGTGAAATTTATTACGAAAATCTGTAAGCCTCTGAATCAATTTCTTTCAGCTTGATGAAAGATTTGATGTTGGTGAGGATCAACCTATTGATTTAATAGTATCAGGATTTGGTTGGGACCATATTGAGGTCATTGGCAAGATAGAAAAAGGTACCTCATCAGGAAACTTAAAACAAGAATATGTAAAAATTGTCGACCCAAAAACGTGTAGAGCAGATGATTATCCATCCCTATTGAGGTCAAATTAAACCTCTAATACAATAGTCTCCTGGAGTCCTTGCAGGCGTTTGCACGGTACATTATCGGAAAAATTATGTTTATGTGGTTATAATTCAATATTTCAATAGCATTAGTGAAAGCTTTTCATACAAGAATAGTGTAGCGATATGCAATAATTAAACCATTGAAAGGTTTGCAGTATGTTGAAAAATATTTATGTATTTATTTATCTATGAACACTCGGGGGCCCCGCCCCTTGCACGCCTCGCGCGCCAACCCCCAAAATTTAATCAAACATTTATTTTTATGATTTGGAAAGAAAAATATAATAATTAACTATCTTGAAAATACCTTGAATTATTAAAAATCGTAAATCTACTTTACAAGATAATTAATTATTATATAAAAATACCTTAAATTAATAAAAATCATGAATCTACTTTACATTTAATTTTAAAATCAATTTTTTTAATTTACTAGGGGCCCCGTAACTGCACGATTCGCGCGACAATCTTTAACATTTAATCAAACAATTTTTTTTCGCAATTTTCACAGGCAAATAAAATAATTAGTTATGAATTTTGCTTCCTCGTAAAGGAAGCTTTGCGATAGACGAAAAATCACATTTCGAAAAAACATGTTATAAACACGTTTCACGTTGTTTATAATCAAAATACATCATTTTAGGAAAATGTCCGTCTCTCTCTCTCTATCTGTGTGTGTGGGGGTGTGTGTGTGTGTGTGTGTGTGTGCGTATGTAATCAGTTGAGTCTCAGGATTCACTCGACCGATTTCGATCCAAAAGGGCTTTTTTTTTTTTTTTTTATATTTCTATTAACGCTGAAAAATTGTTTTATGTTTTGCTGTATATTTTATTTTTTATTTGGATTTTGTCGATTTTAGAAAATTGATTTTTTCGGAAAAATTGATTTTTAAGCTATTTATTGTTATTCCAGGATATTTTACGATAGAAATTCTGAAAGATCATTAAATTTTACACCAAATAACATGTATAGATAAAATTTAAAAAATCTAGTAGCTGGTTGTGCGTGAGTGTAAATAGGGAATGAATATAACCAGTCATATCTCAGGATTTCTTTGGCCGATTTTAATAGTGCTTTTTTTTTTTAATGATCTTTTTTAATCATTTTTGAATTTTTCCGCTTCAAAATTTACATGGTTTGTCTCAACCAATCACATCTCAAATAAAAGGCTTCAGGCACGTGACATTCTTCTTTTTAAGATAGGAATAGATTTTAAAGATATTTATCGCTGTTTTAGTATATTTTACGATAAAAATTCTGATACATCATTAAAATATATATAAAAAATAGTATTAATAGAGAATTAAAAAAATTTTAATAGCCTGATGTGTGCGGGTTTTTATTTTGATTTTATCGATTTCGGAAAATCGTTTTTTTTTTTTTTAATTAATTGTTTCCCGATCAAACGTTATTTTAGAATATTTTATAGCAGAAAATCAAAATTATAAAATTATCTAAAAATTTTCATTTTATTTTGATGGATTTTGGAAAATCGATTTTTTTTTGTTTATATGGATTTTTTCGATGGTGAAAGTTGCTTCAGAATATTTTGGGGTAGAAGATATTGAAAATCATATTTCTTAAATAATAACGTTTTTGGAGTTAGAAGAACAGAAAATTGATGTGGTTGTGTTTAAAAAAGAGGAAGAACACGTGAATAAGGCAGCTTTGTGCCAATAAATTGGCATCGATTTTTAATTTACATCATTTTTTGTTTGATTTCCTAATCTCATTTTCAAATTTTCCCGCTCTTGACCAGTATCGATAAATCACACGACAAATTAAAAGGCTCTAGTCACGTGACAATCAATATTTTATCATAAGTTTATTGAAAAATCATAAATCTTCACAAATTTATTTCTCAAATATGACCAGGACGACAATGCTTTCTCATGATACATTTATATTGATTCATACAATATAGTATCACGTTCATTGCAAGTCACGTATATGTATGTAGGTACGTGTTTATGTATGTATGTGCATATGTATGTATGTATGTATGAATGCATGTATGCATGTATGTATGTATGTATATATGTATGTGTGCGTACGTATGTATATATGTATGCATGTATGTATGTATGTATGTATGTATGTATGTATGTATGTATGTATGTATGTATGTATGTATGTATGTATGTATACTGTGTATATTTACGAGTGCAATACACGTATCTGCTACGCAGTGCAAGTACAGGTAAATAAAGGAAGAAGAGATAATTTTACAGTCCTGGGAATGTTACTTTAGCATTTTTATGATTGGTATTAAAAATTTCCTCTGCTATGGAAACAAATGTTCATTATGATGTGCTTATTCTCAGGGTGACAGTGGTGGTCCTCTTGTGTACGAGAAAAAAGTTATCGGAATTCTAAGCTCATCAGCAGTAGAATATGACGAAAGATATCGAGTTGCAACCTACACCAAAGTTTCAAGTTTTTTGGACTTTATCCACAGTGTGATAAGTGGAACATCAAATAGTGATATGTTAGTTAAATCCAACACTTATTCAACCATTGTCATACCACTCAAAAACGAAAAAATAATTACTAATTCACTTCGAATTGTATCAATGCTTAAAAAAATGCAAGCTATTGAAGACAAACAAAGGAAATTAAAACAGTCATAGCGTTATGTTCAAGTACAACGCTAAAGTTGGTGAATTAAACAGTATTAAATACGAATTGAATAATTTAAACAACTTAATGATTGATGAAATAGATGAATATAATCTATTGATTAAAACAGAGTCAGTTTATGCTGCATAATCATATGGTATGACAAATACTAGATTTCCTATTCACAAAAAGGTATAAATGTATTACTTTTTTATGATAGCACTTGGTTAAAATAGAAGATTTTGCCCCGAATGCACATTCGGGGCAGATGCTTTTTTTTACACTGAGGGTACACCAGCCTCTTAAAAACGCCCGAAGTAGGAAAATGGTATTATTTTAAAATCATGAACAAAAGAAAATGTCAAGATTAATGGTGGCGTGGGCATTAATTTATACTGGGATTATGTAAATATCTCGAATTCAGATATTATATAAATAAAGTATGCCAAATTGATTTGCGATAAAAGAATACCATGGTTAACCACTTTATTTTCGAGAAAATCGTTCCTTTAAAATTCGGCACCTTAACACGCAATCTTATGGGAATCATCACTGAAAGAACTATAACTCTGAAAGTAAATGACGAACCTATAACAATCAAATTTGTATTTGTATTTTCTTTTATCAGAAATCTGTTAGAATTGTAAAAATTACATGTTGACGACTTGGATTTTGAGAAAATTATAAGAAAAGTAATTTGTCGTATTCTATGCATGCGCAGATGACAATCACCAGTTCTTATCGTTATTTATATCGATATTTTACAACTTTTTAGGCCAATTAAACTGTTAAATTTTAAAATGTGATAAAGATACTGTTTTATCATGATAATAAACCAAAAACATTTTGCATAATCCTTAGAACCTTAGAGTGACCCTCGCTTGGTACAGCACCAAACGCCCAAGCCACCATAAAGCATTTTTTTCATCATCCATCCTGTATACTACCAAGTACTTACTACTTACGGGTACTTAAGAAGGTTCTTTCATGAAATGATTGTGAACAGATTTAAATAAAACTTTAAGGGATTGTTTATGGAGTTGCACTATACCCTCCTTAAAAATTTGAGATCAGGTTCACGAACAAAAACGCGAAAAATATCTTTGTGAAAGTTGCTATTATCATATGAGCTCTTGAGGAGGACAGTATATTTTTGACGTTTCTTTACAAAAATTGATTTACTTTCACTGAACAAAACGAAATAAAAAACTAACGCAAGAAAGCTTATGTAATTCTGAACCGACTGACATCTCGAAATGTATAGGTACACGGACTAAATCCAAATATATCGATAGAAACGCAGCACACATTGTCACTGTCTATGTTAAAAGCATCGACTGCCGGTATTTTGAGGTTAAAGTCAATTTAACAAAACCATCCCTACAAACTTTTCCATTGAATACTATGATCTTTAATTTTGTGTGACTACTTTAATTTAATCAATGAACAATACTCACTAGTAATTGTTTGAATTTTAGTAGTTTTAATAAAAATCTACTTGATAGTCGCGCATTTGGCTCTGGAGTCATGAAAGGCCCGGACCACCTTAACATCACCTTTGTACAGACAATTTCCATACTAATCCTACAATTCCACATTTTTGTATTTCCCTCTCTTTCTCGCGATTTTCAAGACTTTTGAGCAAGTTCTCGTACTACGTATACCCTTTAAAAACTCGGTCATTTATCCCGCTGAGGTAGGCATATCGATGGTCTCAAGCACTTTCTGACCAGTATCGGGATTACAAGAGAATATTTTTTGCAAACCATGATGTATCAATACTTAAACGTGCAGTAAGTGTACTTGTCAGGTGCTAACTAATATCAAAGAAAACTCCTATTGGTCCTGACATGATCCAAAATAATCCACTATATAGATTGGTTTTGACGTTCTAGGTGCTCTGCTTATCAAAGAAAAGGTCACTGAAAAATATCTTATAAAATTTCGACAGTTTTTTCTAAGGGTAATGAAGTTGTAGTTGTAGTTGATTTAACTAGTGTGACGTATCGACTAATAAATAAAAAATATTAAACATCATGGCCTTTAATTTTCTTTATTTTACCATTAAAATCCGTAATGTTTTGTGAAATATTTATTTTTCTGTAAAAACAACTATAAAATTAGAAAAAACATCACAAAAATGTTCTGGGATGTCAAGGCAGTCATGATTCTCTCTTCCTTGATTTTCTTTCATTTATGTAAGGCATGCATTGCAGTGTACATAGGTCCTTATCGTGTAAAGTATTCAATGTTTGTATGTGCCTGGTACACATTTACTATAACAAAATATGCATTTACTTCGTATATTAAGTTGAATGTAATATAAAAGGAAAATGTCAGGTTTTCGTCCTGTCAAGACCACCTGAACATTATTGTGATATACTATAATTGTTATTGAATAAAATGTTTTTATAATATGTATATTTTCAGGGCGATAGTGGTCATTGGGATCGTGAGTATATCACCAAAAGGATGCGACGAATCACAAGAGCCAGGAGAATACAACGAATTTAATAGAAATTATAATATTTACCGTTCCAAATATAAAGACTACTTAGCTAAACATGACGAATATAAAACACATTTTCAATGAATAAAAAATTGTATGACAAAATGGCTGGTCAAATACATAAATATGAAAAGGCATCAGACAAAACTGAGAATGTTTTCTTAGCATAAAAATACATTGTAACGTACGATAGCATATAGCTATACGTCCGTCCGCCCTTCCCTAGCCGAGGGCCCTCTCGGATGGGGCAGTCACTAGACCCGACGCTCGAGAGAAGCGGACGTATCCGCTCCGGTTCGCGACTCACACTTGGCTCTTCCCTCGGTCTCTAATTAAATAAAGAACTATTTACCTCACTCGCTGTGCACTTATTTCCCGATCACCATACCGAACGTAATCCCGGGTAACAATACGGTAACAAATGATAAGTCTCTACATAATTCAGGGGACAAGTTAATAGTTTCTAATGAGCAGATTTCACAGGATAAAGAAGCATCTTATGGTAAAAGATTCATTGTTACGTGACTGAAGCCTTTTTATTCGTCGTGTGATTGGTTGAGACTGGCTAAGAGTGGATAAATTTAAAAATTAAATCATGGTAAATAAAAAAAACTCAATTTAAATTATTTAAAATTTACTTGAAAAATCATAAAAATAAATTTTTTATCAAACGTTGGGGGTTGGCGCGCGAAGCACAAAGGTGGCGGAGCCCCCTAGTTACAATAAAAAAATCAAAAAGAAATTTTTTAGAACTTATAAATAATAAAAGAAAGAATCATCTGAAGAATGATACAAAAAAAAAACAGATCCATTCAGTAGTGTAGAGATTAGTATCTACATTTTATGCGTTTGAAGAAAAGTCCATAATGACAATTGTGGGATGATACCACTCGCACTATGAAATCAAATTTTTCCGATCATTGCAAAGTCCTTTTATTCGTTGAGAAATGTTTGATGTATATTAAAGTATAATATTGCCAACTTTTGTTAAAGCTTGAATAAATACATGTGAAAAATTGAAAAAGTTATAAAGATTGTTTCTTTAGTTACCAATATATGGATATGGTGTAGCAAGTTAGATGGATGCGCTGCCTTACATTATATATAAATCACAATACAAGAAAGTAATGACCAATTATTCTAAATTAATATTAGTGAACGTGGAAATTCTAAAAACTTGCTACTTTAAGTAAAATTTTATTTTTGATAGGTATTCAAAATAAAGTAAATTTGTAAGTAAACAAAATAATATTAAGATAATAATTAAAGAACTAATACATTATTTTACTCTGGATAAAAAAAATATACATACGTACTCATCATTACGACCAAACAGTGCATACATTTATTCATTTGCATCTGTAATCATCTAAAATTTTACAGAGTTTTTAATATGTTAGGAATAAATTTTTAGAATTTTTAAAAAAATGTAAAAAGAATTCCCCAACTAATTTTTAAGTTAAAATGGAATTTAGAATATCGTCATTTAATGTATGTTCTATAGAAGTACTGCTTTTGCGGACGAAAAGAAAAACATAAAAAATTAAACTTAACTAATTTGTATGTATAAATAGAGGTATTTAATAAAGCGGTCGAAAACTGGCTAGATAGCGCCGAGCGGCCGAAGGAGAAGTGCGCACTAAAAACATGTAGAAAATACTCATTGTCCGCACGCTACAAAGAAAAAAAAATTTCAACGATATTAAAGTGGTTTGAGAGCCATACATGAATTGCTTTCTAAGGTCATTAAAAACGTCAAATTGTTTCCCACCGTTAATTGAGTGATAAGGGCCATGGTCAAATTGGTTCCCAAATCATTGAAGGGCATGTTTAAATTGGTTCCCGTGATAGAAGAATTATAAACAAGTCAAACAACTATTTTAGTAGAAGGTTATTGAAATGATACATGTTTTTACTATGAGTATAACGATGAAATTTCGAATCAACGTAATGTAAAGGAGAAATATACACCTATACATCTAAGAAAAACAGCTGGTCATTGAACTCACAATAATACATATGGATAGGAGCAAAGCATTCACATTGCAATCAAAAAAGTGCTACCTCAAATGCATATCAGAGGATAAAGATTTCGTTTGGGTCAGAGTTGGTACCAACAAATTCAAGAACTTGGATTAAGGACGTTCGGTAGAGATAAAGTTCTACAATAAAATTTTTTAAAATTAAAAAAAAACGTTCTTATTATTGTTACAATAAACCTGTCAAAATTTCAAGAGGTTCATCTGATTCGTTTTCGAGATATTGAATTTCAAAGTTCAGTCATTTAACACG